>JAALXK010000312.1:0-48526 GCA_012977745.1 Fusarium anguioides | reverse complement strand
TAATAAAATTTAATATTTGGAAAAAAAAAGTTTATTATTTAATTTAAGAATTTAATTATTTTTTATATAAAAATACTTAACTAACTAGAAAGAAAATAATAATAAATACAGGTAGACTATATAATTAAAGGTATAGTAGTATAATATAGTACAGTAAATATAATACAGCAGATAGTTATTTTATATTAACCTACATAAAATTACGACTATCAAAAACATTGAGACGACGCCAGTGGGTCTGGTCTGTCTGGCGTCTGTCAACGGGATGCAGGTTGTCCCACAATTACCCGAAGCTGCACGTGATATGGAAATGCCACCTTTCGCGGATACTTACTAGTAGGTAGCTTCATTCGTGTTAAATACTACCTACCTACTAGGTACGTGACTACTGCACTAAGGCCAAGTTCAAGCATTGGTTTCAATCTGTTGCTGAGCTACGACTGGCCTTGAACGACAGAGTATGCTCCTTGATTAGAGCAGAACGCCATAAACCTTGACTGCAACCCTTCGCCATCATGTCTTTCACCAATACGCCTGTGACCCGACTCGGCGTGGTCGGCCTTGTGGCCGGGTCGATCATCGCCAGTGTTCTCGATGTCAAGCACTATTTCTATATTCTTATCGATGCTCACATATGGCGCTACCGGCAGTTTTGGAGATTGTTGGCTTATCAGTTGTGTTACGTCAATTCAACCGAAGTCCTCTTTGCTGCCATGTCGTTATATAACCTCCGCATCGTTGAGCGCATGTGGGGTTCTCGCAAATTTGCTGTAAGTTTAATCCATAGGACATTCTTCTTTTCAGTACTGACAGTTCGGTCTGTAGTCCTTCTTGACTGTCACTTTTTTCGTCACCTCTATTGTCCCACCTGTTGTTTCGATAGGTTTGCGGCCTCTTACTGTGGGATGGCTGAACTACATCCCGGCTGGGCCAACTCCCATCATTTTTGCTATCTTGGCCCAGTATCATGCCATGGTTCCGCACATGTACAAATATCGAGTCGCTACATCTGAGGCACCACCTACGGATCGGCCGTTCGTCGGTCTCACATTCTCTGATAAGTCCTACAAGTACGCGATTGCTCTACATCTGGCACTACTGCAGTGGCCAGGATCGGTCCTGGGTGCCGTCACCGGCTGGATTGTCGGATACTCGTGGCGGGAAGGGCTTCTTCCGGCTGTCCTCGTACGCTGGCGAGTGCCGGGCTGGGTTGTGGGCCTGAGCTCTCAGCGACGGAGTGCCGAGTTTGAAGGTCTTCGACGTCGGCTGGAGGATGAGAACTCAACAGCGGCCGTTGCGACTGGAGCTCAAGCCTTGGCGGAAGGTCAGGCAGAGCGCCGAAGGACAATGGGACAACAAATCATGGATCAAGTCAGAGAAGTGCTTTAGTGGTCAATCCAGCACCTTTATTCACCCTTCATTTATCGCGTTTCGGCAATTGCCAGTGTGGCCTCTGAAAAAGTACGAGACAGCATGGCATCGAGGAGCATGCCTTCTGTGGAATGTCTCAGGCCAAGAAGCATATGACATGCCAGTTGAATGTTCAGGCCGCTTATGTGAAAACATGCGCCTCTGAGTTGTCGAGATGGATGGACTTCCGTGCGTTGAAGGAGAACACCAAACATCATCTTTATTACCGATAGTGTTGTCAGCCACGATCCTACCATCAAAAAATGTCAGCATTACTGCGTGGATCATCGGCACAGCCATCAATGCCACTCAACGTCGAGATATGTCATAGTCTGAATGGAGCGGAGCATTGGGGTCTAAATAAGAAAAGGATTGGCAACATATCAGCTCAGCCTTGATAACATAGGCATGTTTGTTTATGCACGGATCAGTTAGACAAATAAAAATAAAACAACTTTTAATCTATTTTCTCTTCTCCACGATAAATGCTCAAAACAAGAATTCATTCCTAGTGGTGCATCATTTAGGAGCTGTAAGCTCAATCAAGACTAGTGGCAGCAAGCCCATGCCCCTTGGCCCCTCAGCCTGTCCAGCCGCCGCAAAACCCCTAGGAACTGGAAATCTATTGGCACGTGTGGAAGGGATCTACGCAGATGCGGTACGTACCTACCTGCCTGACTCGGCTAGCTCAAGCACTGTAATTCAAGGTCCCACCTAATACGTGCTGAACTCATTAAGCTAAGTTAACCTTTGGGTTCTCGACAGGCCCTCCTTTTCTTCTTAGTCGATCCCGACCTCTCCTTTTCCATCCCAAGCATTTGAATTATTTTCGCGATTTCTAGACTTGTCTTTTTGAGTCCTTAACTGAGAGCCTCGTGCAGGATTACTCTTTGATTTTTGCGGTGTCCCACCCTCAACGGTGTCTAGGCGCAACGCCCCTTTGTTACACATAATCTAATCACCAATCCGAGCGACACGACACGGCGGCTGGTCAACCACTTGCTATTACCAAACCTTCCAACACTGGTCAGCCAATCTGTCCCTCTTCATGGCGCTTTCTTAATACCTTGACACCAATCTCGTTCGAACTCTGCTCCCCATGCTCTTCTAAACTATACGACACGATCGTGATCTTGTCGAAGACATGAGTGCATACGCGCGAGAGGGCAGCCCGTATGGGTACAGCTCCTCCAGGATGTCAAATCCAGCTCCAAGTCCTCGGGGCAAGACGTTTGTTGAAGGCTACCGCAACGATATAATAAACGGGTTCGAAAAAGATCATCAGCTTTATAATCCTGTATGTTCATCGCTAGTAGAGTTTAGAGACCTATTGTTTCTAACGGTAATTGTGCGCAGATGAACCCTGGCCGGCCTCAAAGTTCCGCGCTCGTCGACCTTAGCGACCCAATCCAAGTGCACCTCCTCACCGAAACAGCTCTCTCCGATAGCAAGGAATATACGATTTTGTCACAGGAAGAGGTGGACGATCTGAAGAAGCAAAGCCAGTCTCTGTCACAGCGCGTTGAATCAACCCGGCAAAATCTAACCATACAGTCCAAATACCGAGATGCCGCAATATCCATGGCGAGATTGTATAATCCTGGAAAACTGGATGGGAAGCGAAGAAGCCTGCTAGGTCGTAACAGTGGCGATCACGCTCGCGCAAAGGAGGCTGAGGCTGAGAGAGAGGCGAGCGAACAGAAGTGCGAAGAGTTGGCGGCAGAGCTTTTCAACCTCGAGAAGCGACTTATGGAGCCTCAGCGACGCTTACTCGAACACACTGCCGGCATTCTTCAGCTCACCCATAAGGTCTCGAACAAGAAGAAGGACCTGAGTCCCCCGCTTCAACCACTTAATGGAATGCCTGGAAGTCCAGAGAGTCTATATACTTATACCCGTAACAGCATGGACCGGGCTGGAGATGCCAACTACTTCAACGATGATGACTATTACGACCGAGGAAATGCAATCTTAGCGAGGGGCCAACCCCGCCAGCAACCCATCGAGATACCTCTCAAATCACCAATTCGGGAACAGAACCAACTTAGAGATGAAATGGAGAAGATGAGGGATGAGAACCTGCACCTGCAAGGCCAAGCCAATTCTCTGGTTAAGTCGATAACAGAAATGGAAGCTCGACTCGAAAATCTAAATGGTTCACTCCGCGACGCCATCGTTCGATTCAATCCTTCCAAGAACGAAGATTACTATGAGCCCCCATTTGGAGTTTCCGGAATGAAGCCAGGAGAGCTGCTCAACAATCAGTTGGATTACCTTGAAATGGGTCTCAACGCTATCGAGGTCGAACAAGAAGAGTCTTCTGGCGAAAACGGCAAGGTTGGAGGTGACATCGACAAACGCATCGAATCCCTAAACCAACAGGTCCGAGATCTACTCTTGACGGTGGACCCTGATTACCCTGCTGCACCTCATGCTTCACAAGATAGCTTTGAAACGAAACTCGACTATCTCGAAGACGCATTGCGCGCTGTCGACTCGGAACTAGAACGCGCTGTTCAGGCCGCACAAGCAGGTCCCCCAGAAAAACAGGACAGCGATCAAGTTGAGCGAATCTTGATGAATTTATGGAACATGATGCAGACAGGCTTCGCCAAGATCAAGAAAGAGAAGGAGGAACGCCGAAGGGCCCGCATGGAAAGGGGCTACGAAGATGAAGAGGTTTCTGATGATGAATTTGACATCGAGGAGACATTCAGTCTTCCTGGATTTTCTAACCGTGTTCAGTGGCTCTACTCCCAAGCCACCACGCTCAAGGACCAGAAGTCGGTGCTGAAGCGACAGATTAAGCAGCAGCGCGAGCTCAACAATAAATCAGATGCCGAGAAAGACGAGGAACTGGCGCGCAAACAAGAGGAGCTGGATGAGACGCAAGTGTTGTTGGCTCGTGCCGAGAGGGATGCCATGACTGCTCAGACCATGCTTTCAGAGACTCTGGAGGAACTCGAGGGCGCCCGCAGTGTTGCGCACAACGTTGGGCCTTCGAAGGCCGAATCCGAGGAAAGCACCAGGAAGATCGCCGAGCTGGAGGCTGATGTGAAACGCCTCCAGAGTGATTTAGCCGGTGCAGCTGCTGTAGCGGCCGCAGCTCAATCTCAGATCGAGGATCGCGAGAGCAAGATCACTGCCCTTGAGTCAGAGCTGGGCTACCTTGAAACAGCTCAAAATGAGGTTGAGGAGCGCAATAAGAGAATTGCCGCGCTTCAATCTGAGCTTGAGCAGGCTAATACTGTTCATGCTCAGATCGAGGAGCGTGACTCTAAGATTGCCACCCTTCACACCGAGATTCAGGAAACCAACACTCTTCGAGATCAGGTTGAGGTGCACAGTGCTACAATTGCTACCCTCAAAGCCGAGTTGGAGAAAGCCAACGATATCGAGGTCCGCCTCCAGGAGCGAAATGCTAGGGTCACTCATCTGGAATCCGACTTGGAGCTTCTTCAGGCAGACTTGGCCGGAGCTGCTGGGGCTGCTGGGTCTGCTCAGGCTCAGCTCGAGGAGCGAAGCAGCAAGATCGCAGCCCTTGAGACTGAAATAAAACAACTCGAGGAGAAGCTGGCTGCTGCCGAGTCTTCAAGCAACAATACTCGCAACCAATTGACCGGTGTCGATTCAGTGATCGATGCTCTGAACGCACAACTTGATGAGGTGAACCGATCGAAACAAATGGCTGAGGACAATGCCAGGTCTCTACAGCAACGGGTGGATGGCCAAAAGGAAGAGCTCGCAACAAAGAAAAAGATGCTGAAGGACAAGGAGGATGAGCTGGAGCTCCTCAATATGAACCTCGTAGAGATGAAGACGGAACTTACAATCGCACAGGCTGAACTGGACGGGGCCTATGGATCCCGTGCAGAGAGGGCGGCCGACGTGGCAGCTATCAAGACCAGTGGCGAGGTGATGAAGTTACAGAACCAACTTACAAGGCTGAAAAACGAGCTGGCTGGAACTGTCCAAGAGCTTGAGGATGTTACAAAGGAGACTCTCAGTACTGAACGCGAGAAGATTGAGCTTGAGAACAAGCTTCAGGATGTCCAGTCGGAAAAGAAGACCCTGGAAGGAGATTTGACGACGCTACGTCAACGACTTGAGGCAGATATGGAGAAGGCTCGTCAACACATCACCAAACTGCAAGAAGACCTTGACGGCGAGCGCCTCAAGGCAATCCCACCCAATGGAGGGGTTGGCAGAGGTGCATCGATGCTGAGCGAGCAATTCAGGGCCACGATGCGTGAGGAAAGAAAGAAGTTCCAAGAGAACATCAAGGTAAGCTTTGTATATGCATTGTGTGTGACACATTTTCTAACAGCTATAAACAGGAGGAACGTGCTAGAACGCGGCAGCTGGAAGAAGAGCTTGCCAAACTCAAGCGGGATCGTGGTTCAACCAAAGCTCCCCTAAGCCCTCAGTGAGGCGATTGCTGAGAGCATACACTTCCATGCCAAGCTCGGCGGCAGTGGCCGCCATTTTGACTTACAATGGCTCACGATGTATAACAATGTATTCTTTGTAGCGTGTCTCTTTCTTGTTGCACGCCAACTTTTGGTGGCAGCGAATCAAGCTTGGTTGGTTTAGAGAACAGCTCTTGTTCATGGGTTGGGTGCAAATTTTGCGGGATGTTTGTAGAATTTGTCAAGAGTTAATGTGAACAGGGCGAATCTATGATCCTAAAAAGTCAGGAGCAAAAGGAGGAAACTTATCGATAGATTACAGGGCTTGGATGATTCACTTTCATGGCTGTATTGTGCAGCTTTCTGGGGCCAAGATACTTTAAATGAGAGATGACAGTCTTAACTGTTTTAAACGCTTGGTTGCTATATCGTTGCCTTGCTATGAAGCCACCTGTGAAATTTATGATGTGGTCATTCGATTCTACAAGCTCATGCCTGCTTCCGAGACAGTCAACAGTTGTAAGCCAGAGGTCAGTTCGCAACGATACCTGTAGCTATGTCCCAATGAGAAAGCGAGCTTGATTCAATTAAAGATATCTACACAAGCTTAATGCCCTTTGAACATGAAATGGTGGTTTAGGGTCTAATATCAAATAAGAGAACTTGACCAATAGGAAATAACGAAGCTCTGAATCTTGAGGCTGGGGAAATTTTGAGTTACTCAACGATTGATTGCCGCTCGAAGCTGAGACTCAGTCACAGACTCCTCCTGACTGTGCTCTGTTTTGTGGTGGCAATTGTTGGATGATCTATAGGAAGTAGATAGATACTGTAATACTTCTTCGTTGGCTTGATACTCAGAGGCTTTACCAGGATATAATCATTGATGGATGAATGTTTTATGTGTCGCACATTTCATATGAGTCACGCATGAATGCCTGCTCTGATAAAGTCCAAATGTAGTTGTCAGAGTTGAGGTTACCAGACCTCCAAGCATATACTTGCTTAAGACTTCAAGCTATATATTTCCACCATGGAACAATCCTATGACACATCCATCTTCTTTTGAAGAGTAATTTGAGTGAACAAAGAGGAGAATCAGCGCTTGTCTGCTATACGTAGAGTGAGGAACAAAACTCAGTTGTCAACTATTATTCAGACATGTTACTGCCCTGGCTAGGGGATCTAAGAAGACCCAGAATCAACCAAAATAGGTATGTATGTATGCTCTATGTCTATAGTAATAATGAGTGAGGTGTCCCTAAATTATATTGACATGTTCATAAGACCTTGAGTTACTGTCTCATATCTCAACCCATAATAGCTTGGCTATGCTTCTTTGGGAGATGGGCTCGCTTTCAAGTTTTTTTTTCTTCTTCTGCCCTGAGACCTGGAGAGGAAATGCTAAATAAAGTTACTGTCAGCAAGTCACATGTAGTATATCACACGGTGAGCATCAGGTGGTCATGAGTCTCAATTTCTATGTTGCTGTAGTTATTGCCCCATCTTATTTCTCATAAGGCAAGACAAAGATAACTGGATAAGTCACAAAGGAACAAGTTTTGTTGAACATTGGAAGCTAAGTTACTTACACGGCATCCTATTAGTGTAACATGCCACAAGTTTTCATGAGGGCATGTGCAGATACAATAGAGCAAGCAAACACAATAAGCGGATTCGAATACTTGTAGAACATGTAAAATTTCTTTGAGATCTCTCTGTCTAGTCTAATGCCCACTAATGCGCCGTGTATGTTCAAGAATAGATATCCAGTATATGAGGGTCAATGTTTGCGCCTGATCTAAATGCAAAAAAAAAGCTGCGCTGCGCACATGTTTGTACAGCTTGAAGCCAAAGAAGTCATGTGCTTCACCCGTACGACGTTGGTGACACCACAACTCGATAATTCCAATGCACAACACCAAATGCGCCGTTAGGTCTCAAAAAAGCAATGGGGCGTTTTGTCCCCTAGAAAGCAGCAACTTGTCCACCATTGAACGCCACAGGAGCGAAATGCGCACCAGGTAAATAACCATATTGTATGAAAAGCGCAGGAATGCTGTGGAATCTGAATAAATGCAGAAAGCCGCTGATCAGTGTATGTTTTTGGGTATGTACCCGAATATTGACTCGAAAATTCTGCACCTCCTTGTCAGAGCAAATGGCTCCAGGCCAAGTCGTGTGCATGATGTGTAGGTAGTAGTGGTAGTTAGTGTTTGGTTTGGTTTTGTTTTGCGGTCCAGCCGATATTGCGTAGATGATCATGTATCGACATTAAAAAATAGGTAAATGTGGGTATAACGAAATTGTGACACAGAGGGATACATGATTTTGTTCCGCCGGAGGCTGTTTAGTCCATAGACATGTCATCGTCGTCGACGTATGCCATGCGAGCCCATATTCTCCAGTGGACGACGCCCACGTGAGCAATACGAGTTGCAATATCTTCGATGCCACCTTCTTGCTGGCCCATGCGGATGGCTGCATCCAAATCTCGGTCCCGTCCTGCATCCAGGCTACGGCTGCTTGTTGGCACACGGTTACCGGTGGCAATCGAGAACAAGCAGACACCGGAGAGAGCCTTGAAGTAGCGTACACGCATGGCGAGCTCGTTAAGCAGCCTGGTGCGGTACGCCTCCTCCATCTCCTTGTAAATAGGGGATGAAATGCGGCAGACGTTCTCGAGTAGCTTCTCTTCAAATGGGACAAGCATCTCCATAGGCGCCTTGGTGAAGCGGAAGATCTGAAGGGCCATGGAGGGGGCCATTGCTCGCCACTTCTCGTGATAATGTTGATCATGCGGCGCCTGTTGAAGCAAAGCAACCAGGCTGTCACGAAGATTTCGGGCTCTTGTCTTGGACTCATTTGTCTCGGAGCTGAGGTACAAGGGCAAGACCATGGATGAACGTGGCGAAGATGAGGCCGAGTCCGCAGAGCTCAATGTGACGCTAGAAGGTCGTGAGGTTGATGGCGGAGTGTTGAAATTGAATTCATGGTCGTCTGAGACGGCGCTGGCGAAAGCTGGAGGCGCGTGGAGTTTTGCAATTCGCTCGAGGTCCTCATACATGCGCATGCAGACATCTAAGTTAATAGCATCCAATATATCAGATCGAACGCGTCCAAGTCGATCTTCATCGAAAAAGAAAGTTCCAGGCAATGGCTTCTCGCCGGCAGAAGGGAGCATAGATCGCGAAAGTCCCTCGAAGAAAACACCCATATCTCCAAAGCACGAGTGCATTTTCCCAGCACCATTTGAGTATGTTCGAGCAGCCTCCTGATACCAAGGCTTAGCATCGCCAATATCCATCTTGCGGTTCCGTAGCTTCTTCATAAGAAACTTCTGTTCGAAAGCTGTTGTCTCTTCGATAAGAGCAGGTCGAAGGCAGCGGATTTGATGATTTGCAACGTCAAGCTTCATTGCTTCCAAGACGCTGAGCAGACTTCGCATGCCATTGACAAGCTCCTCGACATCGTTATTGCTGTTGCCGTTGCTGAGTTGTTTGTACATCGAGTCGACCCATTCGTCTCGCATCGGTGCGCAGTGTGACTTGAGGACTCTTGAGAGCCACGAGGCGAGCTTTTCTAGATCAGCGATACCTCGGTGAAACTGCTGCATCAGAAGCTCTACGTTCAGGCCCTCATCAAGAAATTGGCGATCACGCTGTGGTACTAAAGTCTGTATGATCTCTTTCACAGACTTAAGAAGCTTTGGCAAGCACCAATCATCTCCTGTGCCATGCTTTGCGTAGAAACCTTCTCGATCCACAATGAACTCGACCAACTCTTCCTTGAGTGTCGTCCAGAAGATGCTTGCACGATCATGCTTTCTCCGTCCTTTGTCGCCCTCCACATTAGGCCTAAAGTGAAGCTCAGGGTCAAAGTTTATGTCGTGTCTCAGTTTGGGGTTGTTGATGATCTTGGAAACCTCCAGCTCGCCCAGACTCGATTTCGTTACAGGAGGCTCAAGAGGTTGGCAGGGGGCAGGAGACCTCCGGCTTTCGGGTCCTGGGCTGGATGTAGTTGATGTTGTCGACATTTCGGAGGGATTTCTTGAAAGTGGTGCTGCCACTGGTGCTGGTGTATTGGAAGGATTGTCATATCGGCGAGGCAAAACTTGTGATGTTGTTATGGCATCATCCTTCTCGTCTGCGGATGGTTTTCTGGTTGTCTCCTTTTCAGGCCTTGCCTCGCCTTCGCCATTGGGCCCGGGTCCTGAGGTGGACAAACTCCGCCTCGATCGCTCGACCGGACCCCCAAACCCTTGATCCGCCGTCATGTTGTCTTCTGAATGATTTGCTGTAATTTGGCCGACACACTGACTGGATGTGTTGTGAGTGAATTGATGGTATCCAAGCAGTGAATCAAGGAGACCTCTTTTCCTTATGATTCGGCAACTAACACAATAATTGTTAGCTAAAACAATGACTCTGGCGTGAAAGCAAGAACTTGAGAGTGAAGCCTAAGCAGTCACGAGCATACGGCCAGTTGCAGATGCACTCGGCTAAGAACTATTCATCGGCCAAATGTTGTACCCTGGATGACAAGCCGTAGACGGGATAGTGGTCGAGAAAGTCGTGGACTGAATAAAATGCTAAGATTATGCGGTCGACTTACAAGGATCGAGTGAGCTTGCAGCAGACAATGTCGGTTTGTGTACACCCAATTGCGGCAGTGTGACAATTGGATTGTATCCCTTCCTCCTTCGTTACGGATGTTCTCTCGGTGCGTCGCCTCGCAGTTCGTTTCGGTTTTATGCAATGTCGTCTGGGTTTAGCTGTTTCCTCCTCTTCTCACGGGTAGTTGCTTTTACGACTAGTGAAGGTGTCTAATAGCAGGCGTTGTTGACAACAGTCTGTAATACTGAGCAAAACACAGTTTTGGTAATATTCAAAGATGTCTTGGTGTATGTAGCAAAGATAAGATGTCTGAAAACAAAAGAAACATCAGGAAGGAGAGAAAAGAGAAAAAAGGGGATGATAGTGACGGGAGACGGGGATATTTGATATATGGGTTACATCCTGGTTCGGGGTGCGAGAGGCTAGAGCCACTTGGACGGAGCTGGCTAGTGTGACTACAAGACAAAAAGTATCCATCAAAAGCATGATCCGAGTCAACACTAATACTACAGTATGCCATAGCTTAAGAAATTTTTAAGGGAGGCCAAGCGCGGATGGTCATCTTAATCGCGTGGCATGGCAGCGATGGCTAGATGAGGGAGCGGTGGGCCTGGACACAGAAGGCAAAATCAGGTAACTAACTACTAGAGTTTGTATGTATCCTTTAGTGACCCCTACAGGGTGTAGGGAGTAACAGCCTCCGCGTGGAGGTCCCTGTGAGTGGGAGGGAGGGGGGTGTAGCTTGCAAAATTATCCACACAGCACCTGGGCTAGGCCGGCCAGAGAGGCGGTAGATAGGTAATTATCGAGGGCGTTGCACTGGATGCAGCTAAAACAGCGAATGGTTTGGGGCTGTCGCCCCTGGAATCCAGTAGAAAACTTAGTGTCAAGGAGTACATGGACACTGGATTAGACATCATCAGCTGGAGTGGTCGAGGTTGAGGCGAGTTGGCGAGTCAAATAATCGGTAGCCACCATCGAAACCACCGCCACTTTTGATGAGCCTGAGTCGACAGTGTCGACATCAAGCTGATAAACCCAGATTGGTTTGATCGGCTGCCAATTGAGGGCATGCCGGTGAGGCCCTGTGAGGGTTGAGGGTAGGAGCGCAATTTTAATACTGCAGCGACAGCGTGACCCTCCAATATTTGAGTCTGAGCCATGTTGCTGCCATCGTCTCGGTTTCCTGTCTCTGTTAGATGAGTAGGGAAGCAAAGGTCAGACGCTACTTGACTCAGTCTAAGGGGGGTATCACGGGGGCTTACCATGTCTTTTTTTTTTTCTTTGTCTAACGAGTTTTCATTTTCTGCAAGTGACAAATGCAGTGGAGGAATCTCCGTGGTATGTACTGTATGTCGAATGCTTGTCGCCCCCAATGCCATGCAAGATACGAAGTCTTTTGCCAACCTGCCAACATGGCCAGGGCCCATCGTTATGACGAGAAGCGCTGATAATCCGTGGCCAGGGCAGTCATTACTAGAAGCGTAGCAACCGACGTACGATAGACCCACTGATTCATTCAAGAGATGCTCACTCAATACAGTGCGTGATTCTTCGATTGATGGAACAAGTGGGCTCGCCATGGATGTCATTCATGGGATCCGCGAGAAGAGATGGAGATGAAGATGGAGATACATATTGATGGGCAGAATGGGATGGATGGGTGGGTGATGGATGTCCGATAGTGGAAGTTTGGCAGCTGCTGTTGGCTGTTATGTGTGGTGGTAGGAATAATAACGGCTCCTTCCATTTGCAGTACTATCAGGCTCAAGGGCCTCAGGCGGATTAGTAGGGTACTTTCCGCCTTTTCCTTTTTTCATTCTAGAACCGTTTATCTACTCCGTAACTCTCTCAACAATAAGACTACCACAAACCTAAAATACCAACTTACTGCTGACCTACCCAAACGAAATAAACAAGAAAAAACATGGAAATGTCTTCCTGCAGGGAAACCCAACATCAACAAAGACAAAAACAAACAAGCAGGGTCAGACTTTCCACTTGCCGAGGACGGATCGAGTCCCAGGAACATTCGACCCAAAACAGGCCAGGGATGGACAGACTTGGCCCGCCGATTCGTCCATCGATTCCAGGGGATCAAGGTCATTTGGGACCAATGGACTGCCCTGCCTACAGTAGCACTCAACATGCCACACTGCTCACGCCTGGGAACAACTCCAAAAAGGGACGGCACAAGGGCTCACGGGCTCCCCAGGCCAGGGACCATCCGTCATCGTCATCGCACTAGCACGTTGGGAGGGCCACAGAGAGATCCATCCACCGTCGCCGCTGATCTAGAAACGGACCAGAAGCGTGCAGATTACAGCGGAGTCGCGCACGACTAATGAGCCGCCCCAGCTTCGGCCACTACGAATCAATCTGCAACTTTGGCTGGCCCAGAACCCTCATTGACTGCAATGTGAGCCAACAAGGCGATCCAGATGCTGACTGAGAATGCAAAACCATGGTTCTTGTGGCAGTGTTCAGCTATTTGTGACGACACTATGTACCAGAATCTCGGTCGGAAAGAGATCCTTTTTACAGTATGTTGCGATGGTCGGTATGCACCTTTACCGCCAACCGCCACCACAAATGCCGTTTCTTTTTTCGAGTGTTTGTCAGACTACTTCCTGACATGCTTGCGCCTCACTTCGGACAGAACGACAATACCTCACAGTACTGCAACTACATAGTATGTAGTATGGCATGAATGGGATACACATGTATATTTTGTTATATCGATACCCAGCCATTAGAGGAATGAGATGCGATGACCTAGATGGACACAGACCACCCTATCGTGCTGCATTACAGCATGCAATCTCATGTAAAACGCAAAGTTCGCCGAGGCGTTCGCGTAAGTGGATATGAGGTTGTACAGTACCGTCACAGCCTTCCCTCAGTGTTGAACAGTTGAAGAGGCCAACTCCAAGGCGAAGGACATTTCACCAATTTCGGTCTCGCCAATTGGTCGACACCGTCATTAGTGCATCCCAGCCTGGCGGTACTGGGATGTTCCTATCGCTATGTATCTAATCATTCCGTTCAATGAACAAGCATGTTCCATGTGCACTGTAATGGACGGTGCACGCTGCACGCCAGCCTCGGTACCACTAGAGCAATCGCGAAATTGAATTGGATTGGTGGATGTTTGCAATCATATTGTTGGGGACCTTGAGTATAGCGTCCCAAATAGCGAGCGTTATTCAGGGCGAACAAGTCAGGGTTAACCCACGCTTCGACTATTTTAATGAAGGCTCAGCACCTGTCAAACTCTCCACGCGTACAGCCCTGGAAGTGCAGGAGCGTCAGATGGTAGTGGTGTCGTTGTGGTGTGTTTGGTCGAAGGATCTTCTTTGAGGGCGGACCTCTCGAGTCCTGGCCTGACAAGGGTAACCGACCATGAAGTGTGCATCAGCTCAGAAGAGAACATCGGTTCATTTCCTTTCAGAATTGTGTGCCAGCCCTGTCTATTGTCCAAGGTCACACTTGTCGGAACTGAGGCCCAGAGTTTTGGGCTTTGTGCCTTTTTCTCGCACACGCTTGGGCTGCTAATTGCCCACCCTACTATGGCGTCCAAAGCTCTTTGTGAGTCAGGACTGACAACAAGCAGAAAAAGCTCCATCATTCACATCAAGAAACACCACAAAACACCATGGGTGTGGAACCACATCACCATCCGCCAGGACACGAAGTGGCCAACGCATCAATGCACCTATGTCTGAAGCACAGCCCAAACTTGGCTGCAATGCTGCTCTGCCCAAAGATGATGCAAAGCCATGAAAATGGATGAGGTCCTTTCACCGCTGTAGTAATAGCCGCAGTCACATCAAAATTCTGATGTTACAATTTGTGGCTGGCTTGATCGTACCTCTGCATTCTCCGCATACCGTAACTCTTAGTCTGTCGAAGGGTCAATGAGATTACCTGAATCAGCAGACTCTCGAGTCCCCTTCACCAACTGCAACACCAATGTAACAGCGATGTTCTAAGTCATTTCCACATCGCTAATCTCAAATCTTAATCATGACATTCGACGCCAAACTTGAATCGGAGATGCCGTCTTTTTTGGAATGCTCCTCGTGTGGGCAACTCTATTTATGAAGTATTCAAGTTTCTAACTAAAGCTCCTCAGCCGCCTCGCCTCAACCCATGTTCAGCTCATTTTGCCCATGCGGCGGAACCCTTGTGTCCCGCTCCGTCCATCCAGGTCGGAAACCACCACATCGGACATGGCGAGGCTGCAACCATCGCACAGAAAAGATTACATCAGAGGACTGCTCCTAGATAATACAGTAACTTCCCTCCAGTCAGATTCCGGGTGTTCGCGGGCTCCAATCTATCTGTCTTATCTTATGAAAGCGGAAACAGAAGCTGTCCAAACGGCTACCCAGGAGATCATGATAGATGGTCACGCGGGCGAGAAAAATGACCATCCACTACTGTAACATAAAAAGGTGGTTTGTTCCTGGTTGTCACAGCTCTAGCAAAACCCAAAATCGTTTGGCCACTTTCTGGGACGCGGCCAGGCGGAGCGGAATACAATAGTCAATAGTGCCATGCAAGGCAAAGAGCTATCCGTCTAAATCTCAAGCCAGCGATTCATTGACTTTCGGCTGGTGTGTTTGAGTTCTGGTTTTGGCAGGTATGTTGGCCTCCTTACGATACTCATCGAAGGCAGAGTGAGCGTGAGACGCAGGGCAACGAGACCAAGACGATGGGATGGCTAGATAGATTTGGATCAGGGACATGTTGCCACCTAGCCCTAGTCCCTGCTTGAAGAGAGGAAGAAACTCTCCCTCTCAATGGATGTCTTATCGCCGTCTCGAGTCACCTAGACTCGCCTTGCATGCAGTGCCTACATTCAACTGGAAAATCATCTACACCAACCACATCAAGCAACCTTCCGGTTGAGTCTTTTAACCCCGTCTCCTCGTTTCGTATATCGGTGCCATCATCCCCCCCTTTTTTGTGAGTCAAAGAGTCTCCTAGACCTATACTTGAAGGCGCTTAGCTTTTGGGACTCGAGTTTCATTTCGGAGGCATTGTGGTGGTTTCACCTCCCATCCGAACTGTAACTCATTTTACGAATTGAGTAGGTGGTGTTGCAGCGAGTCAGACTGGGGGGGCCACCTCAAGCTTCAGGCCGAGTTCGGGGCTAGAAGCTCGGGGCCGGAGCAGATCCACGGCACGGCGATAGTGGCTGTTATTATTAACCCTAGGGCCAAGACGTGAGAGCAAGGAGCGGCGGTAGGCCGCATTTCGGCATGGCATGTAAGGCATGGGAGTTTTCATACTTGGCTGGTCAGCACACCATTTGATTTCTTTTGTAATGCGGTATGTGGATGCCCGTGCTCAGTGTGTAATCGTATTCATGCGACAATTGCACCTCTGTCGCATACATATGACGGCGTCAGACTATGCTGATGACTGACTATCGATTGTGATGAGCCTTGCAAGTCGCAAATATGTGGTGTGTCACCGAGGTGTACAGACGGTGACATCTCATTACCTACCGCCTGTGTCTTACGGCTGCGTGCCTGACTTGAATTGTTATTGTCAACTCAACATACCAGTCTAATGAATGATGGGCTGATCTATGTCTGGAGAATAGCAAATTCAACACGGATGGACAGTCCCCAACAAATTGGTCCTTGGCTGATTTATATTATTACCCAAATCACCCTTAACCAACTAGGTAGTTACCTAACTTAGTAGCCTTGTCTGACCCCAGATTCCTATCGTGCTGCATTGTTTCTGTTATTCCGCGCCAATCATCACCTGTTTTTTTTGTTGTTTTTTTTTCTTTTCTTTTCTAGCTTCTGATCGAAATACCTAGTCCAGAGCAGCCACCGGCCGGCAAGATTCAGCTAGACATGAAAATGGCGGCTCAGTACGGAGTATGCACGTCGAAGTCTTGGTGTGGCATCTTTAATTGACATGCAGTTGGAATGAATGGCATGTGGCTTCAAATGATTGTCATTGCATGGCGTTGATATACAATGGCTGGATCTCCTGGATGCTGTTATTTTGGCACAGGCATGTAAGACCGCCATGTAAGCTCTTGGTGAAAGCCACCTCGATCTATCGACGAAGGGATTGGTTCCTAGAGTCGTCCCTGTCCCTTAATATGACAAGATTGCCATGTCTGCGGCGAGGTTTGTGATATCTGAGATTTGAGTCGTCGGCAATCAATCTGACCGGCGTATAGGTTAGGTGGCTTCAAAGGTACTTATTGGTGATCAGACTCTTTTGTCATGTTCCTCTTCCAGCCATTATCACATTATGGTGTCACTCTGTAATACCCTCTGAACAAAAACCATTAGGTACCTGGATCAAAGTTTCCTTCCGTGTTTCAAGATGGCTGTTTGTGTGGTTGAGGCTTGGGTGTATGGATGTAACGCAAGCAGATACTTGGACGGAATCTCTCAAGTATGGACATGGCATATCTTGCGAAAAGAGAAAAGGGAAATAATTTCGTGATCATGATCTGAAGATTTTGTACACTTGGTAGATGGGGTGTTAACACCCCCACCTTGTTGTTTGCTCTCTCCTGGTCCAACTCCTGGCCTGTCGTGATATCTTTAAAAACAAAAACATGGGTATTAAGAGCAATAGGCTTAGTTGAGGAGGATAGAAACCTGGGAATAGTCAGCTATGCTACTATCTTCGAGAGAGTGGTTCTCACAGCCATGAGGACACAGCATATACTTATGTATGGGCTCAGTCTTTCGCCTATCCTCGCGCATTTCCAGAAGATGCCCATGAAACTAGTATCGTCAGCCTCGTCGCACCAAGAATTGGGAAGGGCTGCATTCCATACCCGTTCTTATTTCGGTCCATGATGCCTGGTGTAAAGTGGTGAACGTATGCGCTCGTGCATATGAGCAGGAGGAGGACAAGGAGGAGGGACTGGAAATTGAAGAGAGCGGACTACAGGAGCTGTTAGCACACTATTTTGAGTCGTAAAAGCACATCGCATACCATTTTCGTAACTGGACAAGCTGATGCAATGTGCAGAAAAGGTACTAGGATCGAATATATCGCTCGTAGGCTTTGACGTGAAGCTCAACGTTGCTTCCTCACATGCGACAAGTGTGCTTAGGGGTAAAGATCCATTCGCCGAAGCCGCGACGTGTTCTAACTCTCAAGGGTGACGTACCTGGAAACAACCCCCACAGAACTGCCCGATGACCCCACTAAAGACCCCCGGATTAAGCCTCCCAGATGCGCAAGGCTGCGCTGAGCTGAGCAACTGAACATTTTTGGTATTTCCAACTACACGTCTATCGCGAGGCTGCGTAACCTCCCTTAAAAGCGTGCATAGTCGAACCATTCATTCCTTAAATAAGATTCTTCCCCCCCATTTATCTCACATTGAGAGCGTTCAGGCGCAAGTAACCACATTCATCATGGAGCCTCGAGCGCGTGCCGGCAAGAATGTCGGAAAGATGAACTTTGGCCACGGAGAGCGTGCGTCTCCATCCTCTAACCCTTGAACTCTTCGTACGTACTGACTCTAAACCAGTGGCATTGCTGCTCTACGCTCACGGCGATGTCCAACACCCTCTCCCCGAGACTGTCCGAGTTCTCGACGAGATCCTCACCGATTTCATGCAATCCATCGCCTTTGAGGCAACACGGGCAGCTAATTACTCAGGTCGACAAAAGATCAAATACGAAGACTTCGAATTCGCGTTCCGGAAGAATCCCGCGTTCCTGGGCAAAGTTCAAGAGGTTTTTGAGAAGCAGAAGGAGATCAAGAAGGCGCGCGAGATTTTGCGCGATGGAGAAGATGAGATCATGAAGGATGCTGCCGAAGAGGAGAAGAAGAGGGAAAAGGCCGATACGAGAGCAGGAGGAAGTGGAGGAGCTGCGGCGTCGAGGGTGGAGGAGGAACTCGGTGAGGCTGATGATGATGCTGAGGCGGAGCTCGATGCGTTGGGCAAGAAACGCTGAAAGAACCCGAGCCGAGGCAGACTATGATTGCTGTTTTTTCTTTCGCGTCAAATTACGGGCGTTCTCCAAATAAGGGTACGGGCATGGGTACGGGTTGGGTTTTGGCGTTCAATGTTAATGGCGAATGCCCAGAAATTACGAATAGGGTATATGCATAAGTGATCATGAACTATATGATCTAAGGGTTTCTACCCTCTTGGCTAGTTTGGTTTATTAAATTGGGAGCTGGGTGATTTTATAACTCTACAGGTTTCTTGTGAGCCTTCAACTTCAGGCCCATGGCTGATACAATATGAATGTGTAATTTAATCCCCTGTCTGTTGTTGATGCCAATATCAAGGAGTCTGAAGCCAAATAATTCCTTGACCTGATCCATAACCATCGAAAGCTATAGGCTCCCTTAGCCAAGTCCTAGCAAATACAAAAGCTCGATCTATCTTCCAGGGGACGATGCTTCCAGACTTCCTGGTAATCTACGCCCTGTCCACACGAAGATTGATATCTTTCGAGATAGCTTCTAGAGAGGTTGACCACCTAGTACATACTATTTGGTGCAGTCTCCCAAGGATCGGATACCGAATACACAGAAGTCGCTCGTTTCATTTTAAGACAGTGGTATATCATTCTCCACCCGAGGAAGGGATATATCGAGCCAAGCCTTTGGCCAACGTAGTTGGCTATAGATACCCAAGTGGTTGCGTCGAACTGCTCTGTTGACCTGCAAAACCGACTTCGAATACTAATTACTCGAGGATAAATCGATGGTAACCATAGGACTGCCACTGATCTCGAAGTAGTGGAGCACAGACGCCGGTTCCTGCGTTATGAAGCTTCATCATATCAGAGGTTCTAAACACAAACTGCAATATACGATAATACGAGCCAAACCTTCCATGATCGACGACCTTCTTTTTTATACTGTTAGATACGTTCTAGATCCAAACAGTACCGTCTAGTAATAGAGCTACTACCAGTTTGCTGTCAGCTGAGAATGGAATTACGTTCGACTCACATTCATGGGTCCTCTGACATAACCCTGTAAAGCGCCCTAGAGCCGAACTTTTCAATCCTCTTATACTAGTGTAACTACATTGCTCTGGGGGAAAAGACCATAGTTATGAATAAGTAATTATTGCATTTGGAATGGTGTTGATTGGCATACAATATCGTATCCCATAGCTGAATAGTCCCACCTCAGAATCCTGATACGAGAGACTGTCCGTCTGGAGCCCTGCCATTAACAGCCCGTTTGTTTTTGTGGGGTCTACTTGATACTTGCAACAAGCCTTTTCCTTGTCTAGGTAGGTAGAAGGAAGTCGCTGAACAAGTTGTGGAGTGGTCGTGTTGGTTATGAGATTTTACCGTCATGTTCAATATGGCATGCAAGAGCCACATTTGGCATCATTTATATCCATATTAACAAGTATGGTGAGGGATGTGGTTGAAGGTGATGTAGCAAGAAGAATTAGAGCGCTCATGAACTCAAAGTTGCTTGGTCGAATTATTTACCTTTATGACCAAGGAAAACCTGGCTGAGGATAGATAATTCAATCTGGGGGAGCTGATTTTTATTAATTGTACACTGTTTAAGCCAATGCTATGGCTGAAGTTCGGGGTTTTGCAAGCGCTATGCCTCGCAAACAACCCAATAGAGAGTTGTACCCTAAATCAAGAGGGGCTCGGGATATGTAGCCCGTTCAAACAGGTACTCCAAACCCGAGAGTTCCTGAGCTTTGCGCCTCAATTTTGTATTCTTAGATACTATGCTTAGAACTCCCGGGCAACAGACATACCACGACGGCGTGGTAGAATCCAGACTGGTCTAAGATGTAGTTGTTCTGATGGGTTGCGTCATGACATGCAAAATGCCATCTTCATGGGGGGGAGTCTTATTGCAGGCTAAGAACTGAATGAGTGTTGCTTTAAATAACTGACAACGAGCTGAGGCAAGTAGGGGTAGTTGGTAATGGATCAAAAGACTTACAAAGAATAAGAAATCTTTAGATATATCCCAATATCAATGGCTTTGTTACAGATAGGTCATGGCAAGGAGAACGTATATACAGAGTACAGCCGGTGATCCATAATTTAAACATTAATCTGAAACGGACATAAATCTATACAGACAGTGAAAGTGTATTCCCGGACCCACCCTCAACTTCCAACAGACAGTCTTCATCCTCGGCCGACTTACCCGATACCGAAATCGGGCAAACTACAACGGTGCAGGGCGCATTTTTCTAGTTGCAGAGCCAAGACTAAGGTCAAGGCGATGCAAGTAGTGAAGTGGTGGGTAACAAGTCACATCAAGACTTTCTAAGTGCCCACTCCCCCAACTTCTTAGGCTTTGAGGCCCTCGCCACTGAATAATGTTCCTGTCCGCTTGTCGTCAGTAATTCTTCGTTTCTTTGCTAGTGGTTGATCAACACTGATAGAATTCTCACTGGTGCCAGGAACCCCAACGGATAACTGAAGATTACTCTTCTTCACACAACTCTCACTATCTGATAGGTTCGCTTTCGTTAGAACGAACGGCCTTGAAGAGTTGCCTACCGGGGTCTAGCATCAAACTCCACCCCCACTGCAAACGATACTTCTTGTTGGCTCACCGGTTGGTTGATGTAAGAAGATAGGAAAAGAGGATCCATGATCGGTGGGTTTCGGCTGCGGGGTGGTTGGTTATCAATGGATAATGGTTGACGCTCAAGAGTCGTGGATCTGGAGGCTTTTTCCTATTTGTAAGAATCTCTATTCGCCTTTCAACTTTCAGCCGTGACTCTACCATGCTCTTTTGTTTCTTACTGTGCCGTATCTCGTTATTGAATGATCGTGACAACTTCATGGGTTAATAGCAGTTTCTTGAGTTGTCTGTCGCCTTGCACAATGGATCGGACTCCTCCCCCGTATGAGGAGGTTCCTCAGAGCAAACTTGTGCCTGGGGATACCCATGAATCACATCAGCATCTGTTACCACCTTCGCCCTCACCAAAGTTGATGCCTGCCAAAGTTGATGCTTCGAGTTTCGATGACTTCCGCCGAATGTCAACCAGTCCTTCTCCTTGCCCATCACCTATACCTTTAAGGCAATTCTCACACCAAGGAACCGATTTGCCAACCGAATCACCACCGTCGAAATGGCGACAATTCTGGATCAGGAACAAGCCCGCCGCTTATGTTGCTCTGTCCCAGTTCTTTGGAGCCTTGATGAACCTCAGTGCTCGTTTAGTTGAGCTCGAAGGAGAGGGAATGCATCCCGTTCAAGCTTTACTCATGAGACATTCCATAACGGCGCTGTTCTGTTCCGTTTACATGTGGTGGAACAAAACTCCTGACTTCCCATTTGGAAAGAAAGAGATACGATGGCTATTGTGGCTCCGAGGTGCAAGTGGTTTCTGGGGTATCTTTGGCGTCTGGTACTCTATGATGTATATCTCACTCGCTGATGCTACCGTTATCACATTCTTGGCCCCTGGAGTTGCCGGCTTTATCTGCTGGTTTGCCCTTCGTGAACCTTTCACTAGAATTGAGCAGCTTGCGACCTTGGTTGCTCTTCTTGGCGTTGTACTGATTGCTCGACCTACCTCACTGTTCTCACATTCTGATGATCACAATGCTTCGACGACCAAACCACCAGAGTCAGTCGGTATACCTGGTGCCGATCATGAAGCAACGCCAGAGGAACGCCTGATAGCTGTTGGTGTAGCTCTATTGGGTGTTTTTGGAGCAGCCGGGGCCTTTACGACTCTCCGAACCATTGGAAAGCGAGCCCATCCTCTCATCTCTGTCAACTACTTCGGTGTCATCTCTACCTTCATCGCACTGGCCATGCTCATCCTTGCACCTATACTCGATATTCAACAGCCAGCTTTACGATGGGTCACTCCAACCACAGCCAAGCAATGGGCGCTGTTGCTCCCTCTGGGCGTCATGGGATTTATCATGCAATACCTTCTCACATCAGGTCTCGGAGCGGACAAGTCGAACCGTGCTAATTCAATGGTTTATACACACATGCTTTTCGCCGCCAGCTTCGATCGATGGGTTTTTGGGCATCGAATGGATTTCATGAGCGGTGCAGGATGTACGTTGATTCTTGGAAGCGCGATAGGAGTTGTCATGCTTAAAAAGCCGCTGTCACCCAAGGTGCCTTTGGACGATCCTGAGAGACACGGGAATTTGGAGGGTGAGATGGAAGGGTCTCCTATGCTTGTGTCTGATTCAGGTGTATCAGAGGAATTGAGGGTCTCGAGATAGATGTTCGAAAAGCTCTTGTTTTAAATAGGTATTCGTATAAAAGGTTGTTAATCGAATAGCTAGTCGTTACAAAAACGTCAACGTTAACCGTTGCACTATGTCAAAAGCGCCACACCTAGTTTGCCTACCAATTGGGAAGGCTGAACTCATCAACTCTATTGTCAGGATCTCATAGCTGGCTAAACCTAAAGCAACACGAAACTTCACAAATTTTTGGAATACCTCGAGTGATCGGACGATTCCGAGTCCCGAAGTGCTGCAGAGTATTTATAGGGAGCGTTAATGGGGCGGGCCTTTCCATAGACATCCACCATCTCCATATGCCCGGCATCTTGCCATTACTGAGGGAACGTAAAGCTAGGCTCCTCAAGCAACTCCATCATCTGTTGACTGCTGTTGAACCATTCACCAAGCTGCGCTGTGTTGCCCATCCACATCATCGTATTTGCTCCTCTCTGACCCTCGGCGCCATCAAGCATGCCCATATCTCCGTGAGGGTGTGAAAAGGCACCGGCCTGAACATGATTCATATGGATCGGGTGCTGTCCTCTGTCATTCAAACCAGCTGGTGGGAATCCAAGCGCAGCGAGATAGCTGTTAAGCTCTGCGCTTGCTTGTGTCTGGTCTGCCGGAGGGGTCGTTGTACGAAACTCTATGTAACGAAGTGCCACTGTGTAGAGAACTTGGAATAGGCGGTACGTCTTGGCCGCTGCATCTGACAATGGAATTGTAGTCTCCAGAGACGTACAGAAGCTATGCAGACGGGCCAGGTCAGTCTGATCTTGGGTCTCAATAACCTGGCAGAACACAACAATGAATGGAATGAAAGGAGCAAATAACAGCGTCCTAAGCTTGTCAGAACTGGTATATTACTGGCATCCAGGTATTGTCTACTTACCAATGGATATAAGAGGGAAAATAGACTGTATTATCACGTCCCAAGAGATCCATGCAATCTTGGTGACGCTGCAGTGTCGCGCGTGCAGCATCGATGCACTCTGGAATAAACGTAGCCTTGGAGCTGAGCGGTGCGGGAGTGGCTCGATATATGAGAGTTAGAAGCGAAAGCCGGAGTACGTCGTCAGAAATAAGGATAAAGTCAAAGAAGTACTCGCCGAGACTTGTCTTAGCTTCCCTTTCGCGACTCTTCTATAAACCCCACATTAAAGGCTGAGCCAACAGATTTCCCGTGACCACGTTGGGGTGCTTACACTTAATTCTTTACTCCGCCTCGAAATGTCTTCCAAGTCGCCGACTAACTTCTGGGCACGAAATCTTCTCACCTCATCTGACTGTGTCATCGAATCTGGGCTGTAGAGGAGCTCATATATGTGTCCTTGACACCGAGCTGTAGCAACCCAGAGTGCAATAAATGCCGACAAGGGGGTAGAGTTAATTGGTGTTGTGGAAGGAAGAGGCACAGTCACATCCCAGTCTTGAATAGTAGAAGCCCTTCCAAGACGCAGTGAAAGACTCTTGTCAATGTAGTAGACGTTCCAAAACAGAAATTGCTTGCGTTGCGCCTCGCGAGGGCTATCGTTTTTCATGGTTGATATTCGATGATACCCGAGAGTTTGGCAAAGTTCGGATGCTTTGCACGCCAGAGTCCACGAAAGGGAGGGCTTTGAAATTTCGATGGCATAGAATGCCTAGGACGAGGTCAGCACACGGTCAATGGGATAATGAGAGTTAGAAGTGACATACGCCAAGAAGTAGAGCAGAGATCATGTTTGAGGTAGCGGGCAGATGAAAGGGCAGATTGGCCAAAGCCGTCTCGGTATTTTCCCGGAGTGTTTTGGAATATTCCTCACTCTCTTCTTGTTCTTTCTTGTCCGTCGAGCGCTGCTGGCGATCCATGAACATATACATCAGGCCGATATTGACAAGAATGAAATCAGCTTCAGAGACATCCTCAGAGAAGTACACATGAAGACACATGCCCGAGAAGCTTTGCATAGAGAAGAACTCTCTTATCCAGGCAGAGACCTCTGAATTCTCAGCTGCAGTTTGTTAGTATGAGGTGGCCATTTGTTAAACTGAGACGGCTTACTTTCACACTCCCTTATCAAGGCAACGGCTGTTTGAATGGGAGGCAGGTTATTGTTCTTGAGTGTAGGACGTGGTATTGGCCTGGCATATGGATAGGACATCTCTGTAGCAGCCGTCTGCTGTTTCAAAGAGTTTACAATGTGATGCAGCGAATCCAAAGTTTCGCGTAACTCAAGACTGGCACCCTGTAGAGACTCTGTACCAACAGCATTCTTGAGAAACTCATTTGCAAATTCACCGTGCGCAGCCAGGGAAGACTCTCCCTCGATGACCGGGCTATCAACAGTCAATTGAGCGAGGTGCCCATAAGGCGTTGAGCTCGAAGCCTGGGTTGATGATTGGCGAGTAGCATCAGAGTTTGGTGTGCTGCTCTGACTGGCTTGGGTGTTTGTAGACATGTTCATCTTCATGTCTCGCATGAGCTCAGTGAGAGCCTCAAGCCGACGGTCAATTATATCGATCTTTCTCTCGCTACATGGTTGTTCGGCCGTCAGTAAGGCTCAAGCCTCGTTGCAGGAAACCAAATGCAAGAGAAGGCAGATCGGAAACCAAGCGACGTATAGTATTGATCTGTGGTAACTTACTACTGAGCTGAAAGGAGGATTCGCGTTCGCTTCTCCTTTGGGCGAGTATCATGGTGGGTGCAGGGGATTTTGGCGTGAACACAATGGGAACAGGGCGAGTTTCTATCACAGCGGATCTATATAGGTTAATGTTATTATTTTAACTATAGTTGCTGGTTTGAGCGGATTGGGCTCGTGTTAGCCAGGGCCATGTTGTTGATGGCCTTCACTCGTTACACCAGCCTCCATCTACCATGTGGCTAGTGGTTTTCTGTCGAATGGGGCATCAATGCAGAAATATGCATCCGAGATTTATTAGATTGATATGTACATACCTTGCGAGTTCGGCATGCATCGCACTAACATTAAGCAGTGTCAATTGAGGAGCCGTGGGGATAGAGATGGACAGGGCTACTGGGTCTGAGTACTCACTGCTCGTCGAATTGTCAAATTAGAGGCATTCTGGGGCCCATCCGATCCCTCGTCAGGACCATCGTCCAGCTGGATCTGGGAATCTTCGGCCATGATGTGCAGTCCGGTTTTCACGGGTCGCGTTTGGGTCGACAATAGGTAGGCTGGCTCAAGCGGCACGGGTAAAGCAATTGAATTGGGACAGGGGATGGTACGAAAAAGATGCGATCAGACAATACCACAGGAAAAATAGGTTATGAGGAGTCGTGTAGTTAGTGAGTGAGTGACCTAACTAACCTACCTAACTTACATGTCGTTTTGAGAGACTCACACCGAAGTCTTGGGTGTTGAACGGAACGCGCGGGGTCCGGAAGAACATCAACGGTTGAGACTGAGGTCTCTGGGTGGAGACAGCAGATGGCGGCTCCCGAGAAGACCGCAATTCCGAAGGAACCAATAGGAGGGACAAACTCAGGACCAAGTTGATCCAATCTCCCGGCGCAAGGATCTCCATTTAGAAGTTGCGATCATGGCCTCATCTTTTTTAATTGCTACAGTCTCTTGAGCCTTGAAGGGTTTGCGTAATATGATGATGCAACCTCAAGCAGAGTCTTAGGCAGCAAAGAATAGATTGACTTGAATTACACAGCTTGAACTTGGCATCCACCTTTGTTTAAGTCTTGTAAGCTGAAGCCAAGACTTCAGCATTCAAAAGGCATGCTGTGTATCCGGCATGATTTCCGAAAAGACCCTGGCTGGATGCATGGCATGCATGTGTTCATGTAAATTATCTTCATCAGTATCGAAAGTTGGTATTACTTAGTAACTGGATCAATGCTTATAATATAGCCTCGGTATTTTAAACTCCATAATCAGATGTGTTTCATGTTAGATCAATCAATAATGGCAAAAACAAACATCTACCCTAACCTCCGCGATCGCATCAGATAATTTTTGGTTCAAATTCATTATCAATCGGAGACCCACCTAGACCACTTTGACTGCGGATCTGATAACAAACACAAGCTAAAATACCAAGGATCACGGTTGGTTACCCACCTAGATCTGGTCTACCCTCACTCCACCCCCCGGGTTCATCGCTCAAAAGTTCTTGGGTCATATTTTCTTCAAAAGCACGCTATCCCCTTGCTTGTGAACATGGTTTTTGCCTTTCTTTTCCTGGACATCGCATTCACTTTCTTTCCTTAGCCTGGGCTGATGCCTCGAGTGTATATACTGGCCTGTCTTTGTCTTTATATCAAAGCGCCAGACCACACATTCACTTTTTGCAGACGTTTTAATCGTCTAAAGTGAATTTTGTGTCCAAGTCGCCATGGCGCTAAGCATTAATGAGAAGGAGAATGAAAAGGTTGTTGGTAGCGACGCAACCTCCACCCCTGAAGATGCAGTCGTCAAAACCGAGAACGGCGAAGATGCCACCCCTGGAGAAGAGGGAGAAATTGAGGGTTCCTGGAGCGATTATAAGGTGATTCTTCACAATAGTTATCTAAGAAGCTATACTAATACTCTGAAGCGAATCCTAACCTATGCCGGACCTACAGAGTTCCTAATGCAAGGGATTGCTCTTATCGCTGCCATCGGTTCTGGTGCTGGTATCGCTCTCCAGAACCTCATCTTTGGACAATTCATTACCACCATCACTGACTTTACTTCTGGGAAATCTCAGTCTGGCAGATTCCGCAAAGAAGTTGCTAATCTAGCGTGAGTTGCCCCATACCATACCAATTCCTTCTCTCTCATCACTTGCTGACCCCCTACCTAGTCTCTATTTTGTGTATCTTGGTATTGGTCGATTCGTTCTCTCTTACATTTGGAATGTCTTCCTCACCTACTCCTCATATCGTATTGTACGCAACATTCGAAAAGAATACCTCCGTGCTGCTCTTCGACAGGAAGTTGCCTACTATGACTTTGGAACTGGTGGTTCCATCGCTACTCAGGCAACCTCCAACGGCCGTTTGATCCAGACTGGTATCGCTGAGAAGCTCGGTCTTTTCTTTCAGGGCATCGCTGCTTTCCTAACCGCCTTCATTGTGGCATTTGTTGTCCAGTGGAAGCTCACTCTAATCTGCTTGTGTATTGCCCCTGCCACCATCATCGTCATGACTGTTGTTGCTACTATGGAGGCTGTTCATGAGGTCAAGATTCTCGAGATCCATGGCCAAGCTAATTCGCTCGCCGAGGGCATTCTTGCCAGCGTCCGTACTGTCCATGCCTTTGAGATGCGAGCCAGACTTGTCGACAAGTTTGATAAGTATCTTGAGGAGGCTCATTCCGTTGGGAAGAAGATCTCTATTCTTTTTGGCCTCATGTTCTCGATGGATTACACCATCATCTACCTCGGATTTGGTCTCGCTTTCTGGCAGGGTGTTCGTATGCTCTCGACTGGTGAAATCGAAAACCCAGGTGTCATTTTCACAGTTCTCCTCTCCGTCGTCATTGCGGCTGTTCAGTTGACCCAGCTTACTCCTTACACCATCGACTTCAGCCGTGCTATGTCTGGCGCAGCTCAACTCTTTACCTTGATCGATCGAGCGTCGGCTATCGATCCCCTTTCCAAGGATGGCGAGAAACCCTCCAAGACTGTTGGACATGTTGAGCTGGACAATGTTTCATTCGCCTATCCAACCAGGCCTGGTGTCACAGTCCTAGAAGGCTTTTCTCTTAATGTCCCTGCTGGAAGCGTTACTGCTTTGGTAGGCCAGTCAGGGTCAGGGAAGTCTACCATTGTTGGTTTGATCGAGCGCTGGTACAATCCCAAGTCAGGTATGATCAAGCTTGATGGTCGCCCTATTGACAAGCTAAACCTCAACTGGTTGCGTCGAAACGTTCGTCTTGTCCAGCAGGAGCCTGTTCTCTTTGAGGGATCCGTTTTCGACAACATCAAGCATGGCTTAGTCGGAACTGAGTGGGAGAGCGCTCCCGCTGAACAACAGTTGGAACGAATTCAGGAGGCTGCTAAGATGGCCTTTGCTCACAATTTTATCATGGAACTTCCCGATGGCTATAACACACAAATCGGACAGCGCGGTGGACTCTTGTCTGGCGGGCAGAAGCAGCGTATCGCCATCGCTCGCAGTGTTGTATCGCAGCCCAAGGTCCTTCTTCTTGACGAAGCAACAAGTGCTCTTGACCCTCATGCAGAGAGCGTTGTTCAGAAAGCACTCGACAAGGCATCCGAAGGCCGTACTACTATCGTCATCGCACATAAGCTCGCAACTATCCGTAAGGCTGATAACATTGTGGTCATGTCCAAGGGTACCATCGTTGAACAAGGTTGTCATGAGTCTTTAATATCCCAAGACGGTGCTTATGCAAAACTTGTTAAGATCCAGAGCCTTGCTGTTGACAATGACCCCAACAATGCTTCGACAGAGGAGGAAGAGGAAGCCACCCCTGAAGGAGACAAGGAAGAGCTTGGCCTTAGCAAGACAATTACCCAATATGAAAGCCATGTTCAAGAGCGTCTTGAGGCTGGTAAAGAGGTTGGCAACTATGACAATCACAAGCAGATGGGTATATTCTATGTTGTCTACCGACTCATTCGCGAGAGTCCCGAGGTAGCTTGGTCATATTTCTTTGTTCTCGCAGGATGTTTGGGAGCTGTGGCAGCTTTCCCTGGACAAGCCATCTTACTTGCTCACGTGGTGGATGTCTTCACCTTAACTGGTGATAGGATGAGAGACCGGGGAAATTTCTACGCCAGCATGTTCATCGTCCTTGCCGCCGGTTTGCTGGTCTCGTACTTCGCTCTTGGTTATGCTACAAACACAATCGCCCAGTTTCTCAGCCACAAGCTCCGCAAGCACAGTCTTCGGGATATGCTTCGTCAAGACCTTCAGTTCTTCGACCGAAAGGAAAATAGCACAGGTGCCCTGGCCAGTCGCGTTGACTCCAACCCCCAGTCTATCTTGGAACTGATGGGGTTTAATGTTGCACTTATTCTGATTGCAATTCTCAACTTGCTTGCCTGCAGTCTTCTGGCTATCATTCACAGCTGGAAGTTGGGCCTGGTGGTTGTATGTGCGGGACTTCCCCCACTGGTCAGCTCAGGTTACTTCAAGATTCGCCTTGATGCCAAATTAGATCGAGACACCTCGAGGCGATATTCTACAAGCGCTTCTATTGCCTCCGAGGCTATCACCGCCATCCGAACTGTTTCGTCCCTAGCCATTGAGGAGTCGGTCCTGGGCAAGTATGTCGATGAACTGAACCAAGCTGTCACTGGATCGAAGAACGACCTTTTCCGAATCATGGTCTTCTTTGCTCTGACCCAGTCGATCGAGTACTGGTTCCAAGCTCTCGGTTTCTGGTACGGATGCCGCCTTCTATCTTATGGGGATATCTCAATGTATAACTTCTTCGTTGCTTTCCTGGGCGTCTTTTATTCTGGCCAGGCTTCTGCTCAGCTCTTCCAGTTCTCAACCAGTATCACCAAGGGAGTCAATGCTGCCAACTACATCTTCTGGCTCAATCAGCTCCAGCCTAACGTTCAAGAAACACATGAGAACCGCGATAACGGTCCCAAGTCGGGAGGTCCGGTTGTTCTGGATAACGTCCGTTTTTCGTATCCTCTGCGACCACACGCCCCTGTTCTGCGCGGCATTGATCTAGATGTCAAGCCTGGGCAATTTATAGCATTGGTTGGAGCTTCGGGGTGCGGGAAGTCAACTATGATTGCCATGCTTGAGCGGTTCTACGATCCATCAAGTGGCACTATTAGTATTGCTAACTCGGCACTTTCCACACTTAACCCTCGACTCTACCGTCGCATTATCGGCTTGGTTCAGCAAGAGCCGACCCTTTTCCAGGGCACAATAAGAGAGAACATTGCTCTTGGTGTCGATGACCCAGAGACTGAGGGTAAGGAACCTGCTACTTCGGTTCCAGATGAGCGAATCGAGGCAGCCCTTCGTGCAGCCAATGCATGGGACTTTGTTTCATCTCTACCCGAAGGCCTAGATACACAGGCTGGTTCAAACGGTGCACAGCTTTCCGGAGGCCAAAGACAACGAATTGCTATTGCACGAGCGCTTATCCGTAACCCCAAGGTTCTTCTTCTTGATGAAGCCACCAGTGCCCTCGACACGGAGAGCGAGAAGATTGTGCAAGGAGCATTGGCCGAAGCAGCAAAGGAAGGAGATCGTGTCACAATTGCTGTCGCCCATCGTTTGAGCACAATCAAGGATGCGGACAAGATTTGCGTTTTCTTGGGTGGTAAGATTACTGAAGCTGGAACCCATCAGGACCTGCTGGCGCAAGGTGGAATGTATCGCAAGATGTGTGAGGCGCAGGCTCTTGATAATTAGTTTTGGTTTAGAGTCTAAATCTAAGGATAAAAATTTTAATCATTAATGAAGACATCGATACCTAGATAATACCATTAGATATTGATATGCTGAAAGAGAAAAACAAACCTCCAGGGTAGCTCGATCGACTTGGCCGAAGGAATGGAATGGGCTCAGACTGCACAGGGTTCATTTGTCATTGCCTTGGACGCTACCAGGGAATGTCCCTGTCGCAAGAGCAAAACTAAACGTATGTGGTCAGCAGATGTTCAATCAATGGCGAAAGAGTTAGGTCTAGATTCCAGCCGTTGTTGGGGAAGTCAGACCAGTGGCGGATAATAGTAATCGTTTCATAACAGTACCTACAGCTACAGGTTCGGTGAGCTTTAGCTAGATGTAAGGCGTGTGCTTGGTTGACATAAAATATTACCAGGCATGAAGCTTTTAAAGAGAAGGTTTCAGTGCTGGAATTGAGTGATGAGATGTTTGAAACTCAATGGAGGGATAAAAAGCATCTATTCTAAAATCCAAATATACCAAATATCTTGTTGCTGTATCTAACAGCTCAATATCTTATGTTTATTGATCACCTGTTAGTACCCAATTCCTTCATTCTGCGGCACCGAACGGGTGGCAGTTGCCTTTTCTGGGTCCCCATATTTTGGTACATGCCAACTTGCACTTGAGATCTGTACTGTACTTCCAGAACGTTTCCCTTCCAACTCCATCAAACGCCTCTCTCGTTCCCTACCTAGATGATTATGGCTAAAGGGCGACTCTGACTAAACGCGAAAACATCGATTCGATTCTTGTATACTAAGTACGTGTTCTTTACTTCACTTCCAGCTCTGATTATAAGGCCCCTCTACCCCCTGAAGGTCGCAGAGCTGCGTCCAAGCTTCGCGCAGATTAGCTCGGTAGTAGCCCCTTTGTACTGAAACTGTCCCGCTGACACGATTGCACGAAGTATTTGCTATTGAATTGCACTTCGTTCCTTTTTCATCCCACGAGCCAACGCCTCAATCGGCTCGCGATGGCTTCTGAATCGCCACAAGCGACAGATCTGGCCACGATGCCAAACCATCGCGATTCTACCAACTCCACCGAGGCTCCCGTACATGCGACGTCATCCACAACAGACACGGTCGCTCGACCCGACATGCATATGACCCCAGTTGCCCCGTCACAGCACGATCAAAACTCGTCAGAGCAAAGTGATATTGCCAACGCCTGGCTCTCACAGGAGGATGAGGAGGAGGGCAGCAAAGACTGGTTAGCTTCCAACGAGGCAGTACCAAGCCAAACACAGCAAGAACAACCTTCCACAGAGGCTGTCTCCGAGCAAACCGAAGTCGAGGCTGTGTCACAACCCAAGGCACCGGTTTCTCAGCACTCAAGCTCCATGTCCTTTGCTCGCACAGTGTCCCACGAAGTCAGTTTTGGTGATGAGGAGGATGGGGAATGGAGCTTGAGCCGCTCTGACACCGACCCTTTCAAGTTTATGCCACCTACCGACCGAACAAATTCTTTCCCACCTGTTCCGCCTGCTCATCCGAACTTGGAAATGGATGATCAGCAACCTCTCCCTTCCAACCAGGCTCTGGACGTTTTGGAGGAAACCGAAAAAGAAGCAGACGCAGAAGAGGAGCTATACCAGCGAGAGGAGCCATCCGATGGGTTGGACGCACCAACAAGGCGAGGACATTCCTCGTCGATATCTATCGGAGGAGATTTAAAGAGCCCCGAGGGCCAAGATTCCGATGAACGATATGAAGAAGGGATTCCGCTTATTCCCCAGCCTGCCGAAGAAACTACTGCGGTGTCCACTACGCAAACAAATAAGACTCTGGGTGACTCGTTTGACGATGAAGACGCTGAGGGTGGTGACTTTTTCAGTCAGATTCAGGACTCTGAATCCTTATCTGAGGAAAAGCTGGCCCCCGCTTTGGAACGCAAGTCGACAATGCAAGTTTTAGACTCGATGAACACAGGTGCTGTCTCGAAACAGCCCGCACTTGAGGACACTCTCGAAGAGGAAGAAGAGGAAGAAGAGGAAGAAGAAGAGGAGGAGGATGAAGAGGAAGAGAAAGAGAAAGAGGACGGAGAGGACAGTGGTGAACAAGAAGAGGATGGAAAAGCGGCACAAACTGAGCCAAAGCCCACCTCATCAGACCCAGCTCCTGCTAAGAAAGAAGATCTTGCTTCAAAATGGGAACAAGCTTTCGCCGACGATGAGGACGAGGATTTCCTACTTGAAGATAACCCTGGAGAGGATAAACAAGTTGACCCCACTGCCTTCTTCGGAAGTGATGATGAGGGTTTCCTAGAGGATGAGGAGCCAGCTGCGGCACTAGCACCAGCGCTCGCACCTGTTCCTACGACACACCAACCCTCTGGATCCAATCTTTATGTGCCCCAAACCCCAGCTACTCACCCAGCTCCATCCCCATATGCTCCCAGCATGCAAGTGCCTGGAGTAGCCCCTCCTCAAACTTCTACATACAACTCTCCAGCACCTGGTATGGCTTCTTTTGGCTCAGCTCCTCAATATGGACAGCCTCTCCCGGCACGCCCCGAGGTGTCAAAGGCGCAAAGCTTCGCAGACAAATCGAAGGGAGGGTATCATTCACCATATGACCTGCCTACTGATCTCGTCACCAATTTGGTGAAGCCTCGAAAGAGGGCAAGCATGCAACAGCTTTCCCAAGCTAGTCAACTTCATGCTCCGGTTCAACCTCCACCTAGAAGTGCAAGTGTTGGCATGCCAGCGCCCCCAACTAGGCTTACACCTCCTTCTTCTAGCCATGGCTTACCAGCTCAACAATCTCATGCCACTCCCAAACCCACAACTCCTGGTACTCAACACAAGGAGAACTTCTTTGAGGAGTTGCCCATGACGTCTAGACCACGACCTAGCTCACGAACAAGCCAAAGGGCCCAGTCTCCCGCGCGAAACGCCCCTCCCATGGCTCACGCACCGCATATCCCTTCACCACTAGCACCTCCGGTTCCGAACCAGATGGTACCGCCACCCCTTCCTGTTACAGCGGTGATTCCCAGCGAGTCTTATAGTGAGCCATCTAGTCAGCCATCTCTTGTTCCAGGAGCTGGCCTGGTTGCGCCTGAAAGGGTCAGCCCATATGCTGCTCTTTCCACTTCTGCCAACCACATGCCTCCGCCCCCATCGACCAACGCTTCTCGGTATTCTCCTGCCCCTGGCACAAGCCATACGGCACCACCAGCTCCTGCCAGCAGCCGGTATTCACCAGCACCTCCGGCCACGAAGACCCACGGATCGTATGGGGCTGTAGCAAACTCTGGCCCTGCGCCAGTGCTCCCACATCAGCCGAGAACATCAAGTCCGCTGACTCATTCCGAAAGTGCTCATTTTGAGCCCAGAATGAGTCGTGTCTCGTCTTTACCTCCCACTCGTGAGGTGGATGAAGAGGATGAGCAGCAGCAGACTCCCACTAGATCTGTGAGCGCTACCCATGCTCTCCCTCACCATGATTCGAGATATAACCCTGCATCCCCTCCAAAGTCTTCTCGGCAGACACCGCCCCCTCCAAGCTATGCCGGACAATTGACTCTCTCGCCGCCCAAGCAGTCGGGCCCATACGTCCCTCATGCCCCGCCAACCGCTCAGGCTGGGTTTGTGCCCCCTCCTCGAGCTCAAACGCAATCTCCAAGTGCTTCTTTCGGCCACAAACAGGCCCAGAGATCCTCAGACCATGCGCGCCGCCCTTCGTCTGCCCACTCTCACTCTTATCCGTCTCCAGTCGGTGCGAAGCCAGCCTCTTCGCCTTATGCTCCAGCCGCCCCGGCCCCTGGTGTTTCAACTGTCAGAACTCGTGGCCAGTCCATCACAATGAACATGGTTGCGCCCACTGATGGGCGGGAAAATGATGAGCTTCAGCGATGGAAGGGAGTGCCCATCATCTCATGGGGCGTTGGCGGCACTGTTGTTACCTCATTCCCCAAGAGCGTTCCCCGATATGGCATCAACCAGGCTGTTCCAATGATTGTACGGACTCCTGGAGAAGTCAAGGTCCAAAGTGTCAAGGACATTGAGCCGCTACACGAGCATGTGGGCAAGTTCCCTGGCCCTCTTAGGGGCAAGTCAAAGAAGAAAGAGACCATTGGTTGGCTCAGTGCTGGAATTGAGCTGCTTGAGAAGGATCTTCCTGATGTTTCTTTCCACTCTCAGCTGTCTCTTGAAGCAAAACGAGCTGTTGAGCGCTTACTCCTCTGGAAGATTATGCGCGTCTTTATTGAGAATGATGGTGTTCTGGAGGGCAACCCTACTGTAGAGGCAGCTGTTCGTGATGTCCTCTCACCTGGCGAAACCATACCATCCACTAGTGAGGGCGCACTTTTCCCGGCCGCTAGCAGTTTCAATGCAGGGATCGCCTCTGTCACCTCAATGCAAGCCGACGGTGTTGATATCTCAACCATGGATCAGGTCCGACATCACCTCCTGAGAGGCGATCGAGACAAGGCTGTTTGGGCTTTGGTTGATAAACGACTTTGGGGTCACGCCATGCTCATCTCGCACACCATGGAAGGCGACCTTTACAAGCGTGTAGCACAGGAGTTTGTCCGCAAAGAAGTCAATTATCCTGGCCATGCCAACGAGTCAATGGCAGCTCTGTACAAAATCCTCTCCGGCAATTTTGAGGACTGCGTTGATGAACTGGTCCCCGTACACGCTCGGGCTGGTCTCCAGTTGATGTCTACTGGTGCAGGTTCGGGGCCCACTAAGGACACTTTGGACGGACTAGATAAATGGAGAGAGACTCTTTCACTTGTCTTGAGCAACCGAAGTGTTGATGATATTCAGGGATTAAATGCCCTTGGGAATCTTCTGTCAAGCTATGGGCGAGCTGAGGCAGCCCATATTTGCTTCATCTTTGGCCGCCATTCGTCTATCTTTGGCGGCCTGGACGATCCCAACGCCAATTTCGTGCTGATTGGGGCAGACCATCGACAACAGTCGGATCAGTTCGCTAAAGAAACAGAGGCACTCCAGCTAAGTGAAGTTTATGAGTATGGATTGTCTCTTGCGGGAGGAGTCCTTGCAGCCGCAGGGACACCTCATCTTGCTGCCTACAAGCTTGAACATGCTATGACTCTTGCTGAATATGGCCACCGAGACAAGGCTATGCAGTACTGCGATGCTATCTTGACAGCCATGTCCTCTCAGACTAAGCGATCGCCCTATCATCACCATGTCCTCGAGACTGCGGTCGAAGACTTCATGTTGAGGTTGAAGCAAGCGCCAAAGGAGGAAAGCGGCTCATGGATATCTAAGCCAAGCATGAACAAGGTCTCGGATAGCATGTGGAACAGGTTTAATAAGTTTGTTGCTGGAGATGACAACGAGGAGAACAACGCAGGTGCAGGAGATGCAGGACCTTTTAACCGCCCCTCGGGAGAGTTCAGTCGGTCACCCTCAGTATCCAACTTTGACATCTACAGTCAGCAGTCACCGAGCTTTGGAATGACATCTGCCCAACCCCCTGCGAGCGTGACAGCATCCAAATATGCGCCAACCAGCATGACGCCTGTTGCTTCTGCGAACCCCTACTCTCCGACGTCTCAGTACACACCCGGACGAAGCTCTGCTGAGTATGCTCCTAGCCCGTATGAGCCCGCCTACCCTGGCGCCGCTGTCGTCAACCAAGGTGATGGCTATGCCCTATCCGCCCCCAAGTCTGAGCTGAATAATGCTGGTTTTGGCGGACCAGCAGGTCTTGCCCCTGCTGCTCAAATCACACAGGGCTACTCCCCTGCTGGATACCAGCCATACGGTATGCCAACATCAATGCCTATGGGTGACAGTGAAAAACCTGCCGACTCTCCCGCACAAGGCTTCCAGCCTCTCAGCTACGGTTATGAACCTCCTCAAGCGTCTTCAAACCCCCCTGAGCAGGCAAGCGAGGAAAACACTGGAGAGACCGGAAATGACGGATACGAACCCCCCTCGTTCCAGCCATACAGCTATGAACCACCGTCATTTGAGCCTCAGTCTACTGCTGAAGATGACGAAGTGCCCAAACCGAAGAAGAAGAGTTTCATCGATGACGACGACGATGACTTCCCCTCCATGAAGCCCTCTGAGAAGTCGAAGTCGGAAAAGGACCGAGAGAACGAAGAGATGTTTCGTAAGGCTGCTGAGGAGGATGGTACGTGTACCCTTTTAAATATGTATGATGCATCACTAACAAACCAGCAGCTAAGCGAGCAGCTGCACAGCAGTCATCTAAGAAAGGATGGGGCTTTGGCGGTTGGTTCGGAGGCGGCAAGAAGGCACCTCTTGAACCGACCTCATCTGGTGATTCTTCACCTGGCAAGCCTATCCGTGCAAAGCTGGGTGAGGCGAGCAGCTTCGTATATGACCCTGACCTGAAGCGATGGGTCAACAAGAAGCCCGGGGCCGAAAACACACCAACCAAGACTGCAACACCTCCGCCTCCCAGGGCCGGCCCTCGCTCTGTCTCGGGGACTCCCCCACCTCCTTCTGGTACTCCTCCTCCGCCTTTGATTACCAGCAACAGCGCGCCGCCACCGCTCATGCCTCCTAAGGTTCGCGCTGGTACCCCGGAACTGAGCAAGCAAGCATCGACGGAAAGCTTGGGCCTGGCGCCTCCCGTTATGACCCGATCGGTTTCCAATACCAGCAATGCCAGTGCACCACCTAGCCGACCAACGACAAGCATGAGCAATGCCAGTAGCATTGACGATTTGCTCAGCGCCGCACCGCGCAAAGCTAGTGACAAGAAGAAGCCACGAAAGGGTGGTCGCTATGTCGATGTCATGGCCAAGTAAGACACGAAGGGGATGTAGTTCCTGTTGGATTTGAAACACGAAATCAACTTCAGGCGTTCTCATGGGGATTCGTGCTAGGAACGAATCGATTTGTATTAATAATTAGACTATTGTCATGTTTTGTAATGCTGCAGCGAAGTAGAATGATAGGGACGCTGGCCTGGGGTTATAATCAGCGACTGTACACAATGTATTGGAGAAGCGGACAAGTTGTAATGCTTTGGGTCAGAAAGAGAATAGAGAGAGTGTTGATGTTGCCATCGAGATATAATTACGACTCGAATGGGTATTCAATACAGAACGATAATACGATGAAGAATTACCATCAACCATTTGATCAGACTGCATGCACTATGGTCCCTTGTCCACAGTTGCACTTTGACTCTAAAAAGATTATCAGCATAGTATGCCTCATTTTCATGATGAGATCCCCCAACTCCAACGCCAGACATTTGACAAGGTTTCCATCTTGGCCTCTTCTACATACTATATGATTGAACATAGTACTGTTATCGTTAGCACAATTCTAGCAGCTCGCGAGGATAAAGAGAATGTAGACTCACTGTTACCACAGAGTCATCCGCTGTAGCATCATCATACTGAGGTACATAGACGTAAAGGATCAAGGCATGGTCGTGAGCAAAGCAGGCAATAACCCTACCTTCTAAACGGCCTACGCTCAGAACACGACTCCAGTCCTTGCCATCCACACGAACAGTCGCCCAACGCTCAGCACCGCCGTCTCGAAATTTTGTACTGGGATGCTCTTCAACGGGACATTCGAGCTGAGCAGGATCGAGCTCTGGGTTCTCGAGATTGGACCAAACACTGCAGATATCAGTAGTTTCAGTAGCGATTCGTAACCGTAGGCCACCATGCATGTTGGCACTAAGCTCAAGTTTGGGGGATTTTGCGTTGGCAGAAGAGCCGGAATTAGAGTCCATGGCAAGTTTGGTAAATCGATCCGAGATAGCCTTGAGCTGGAGAAGAGGAGGTAGTTGAATGTGAACATCTGGTTCGCGTACTCGAGGCTGCATGATGGTCTCGACAGTCTCTGGGTGGAGGACACGCACGGGTATGTCTTGTGTGATAATTTTCTCATGCTCACGCCTTAACGAAGTCTCGAGATGTTCGGGCTGGAACATCTCATCGTCATCAAAGGGGCCATCACCAGCGGCTGTCCCCGATGGTTTCGCAGCTCCAGCAGGGTTGGCAGCTGATGTAGTTGTTGTGATTGTCATGGAAAGTACTGGTAAACCGTCCTTCTTTGTGAGGCGCAGGGAAGCAGATATACTGTTGAGCGCGGACTTGAGAGCACGCTGAAGGGGTTGGAGTGGAAGCTCTAGGTTAATGGTGTTCCCTGCTTCAGCAGATTGGATGTGATAACCATCGAATATGAAGTCCATGGCAAGTGACCTGAAGACTTATGAATAATCTCGTGTTAAGAGGGAATAAGAAAAAGACGTACGCCCACACTTGAGATCCCATATCTGGGATAACGGTGAAGCGTGCTGTGTCATCACTCAAGCGCAACCAAGCAATCTTCTCAAGAGAACCAAGAGCAGCTGTAAGCTCTAAATTCACGGTTAGCAAGAGCCAACAACAGAAGGGTAAACTAGAAGGCTGGTATACATATGAGTCAGCCTGGGTATCGAGAGAGGGAACTCACTGGAAAATGTTCGGATGTTTTTTAGTTCTGTGCGAAAACGCATTTTTGTTGTAAGTTGCGATAGTTGAAAATGGTGAGAGTGGATGTAAACCTAGTACGAGTTGATGATGTTGAGGTTAGAAGTAGGTTGCCAATTGTGGGGCGCGAATAGGCTGGTGTGGACTTCACTACTACTCCCAACCTACCTAGGTACCTAACTACCTTATGGAACCTAGAAGCAGGCAGATAAAGTAAGGCAATAAATGATACCTAGTACCTACCTAGTCGTATCCGTGACTGAGGTTCACGAATTGCTTACAACTGAGTCTAAATCTATGATATCCATTCAATTATCTTAATTATGGCCGCGGCGCCATGGTCACTAGTATCACTTACACATTGGAGTACAGACCCGAAGCAACTCTGGACAAGGCGTGTATGCAGGTGAATAGAAAGTAATAGGCCGCTAATGAATGTCATTGATTTACTTGTCTACTCTTGTTACATGTAATTTCTACTCTTTATCGTCTGGCTTTATTGAGGCCTTTGACCTTGATGCTCGAAATAATTTCGCTGAAATCATGTCGCTCTTTTACCAAAACTCCTAAACGCAGCCTGTTCCAAAAACAACCAACAAAAACACCATGCTTCTTTAAGGAGATGTCAAAATACTACATAGCTCCCTCCGGGTCAATTTGGAAACGAGCTTTTACCAACGAGACGAAAACCGAGTTATCGTTTATGCAGGCAGCGGTTTTGGAGTTTCATTTGTTGTCTCTGGCTCATTCGTCGCAGCTGTTCTCTTTGGATCATCTGTCGGTGGATCGGGGAGAGTCACAGCACCTTCACGTTCCTCCTTAGGCATGGAAACCTTAGGGCCAATGTTCTTTCTGACGTTGAAGAAGTCCAAGTTGGAGCCGCCGACTCCGGGAGTTGCTGGCATGGGCGAGTGAGACGCAGTGGTGCCAGTGATCAGCGAGATCTCATCTGTCGAGTTTGTATTGGTTTTCTCGACTGCTTTGCCGTCATCAACTGATGCCAATCTGCTGCTGGAGCCACTCTCCTCATACATTGCCTGGGTGGGCCGAATCGGTCGGGGCAATTGAGACGGCGGAAGTATTTGAGGCACTTTGGTCACCTCCGCTGGCATAGTCTTACCAGAACAGCTGGCTCCTCTCCTTTTTGCCGCCCTTTTCTTTTCATCTTCAGCCGTTTGAGTATTCTCTTTCGTCTCGCTTTTTGGTTCTAGTACTGGAGCGTCATGAAGGCCCAAGGTTTGCCTGATAGAATTGAGTACCATAATAGGTATGTCCTTGTGAGGCTGTATAACGTATTTTCGCCAGTGCTCTTTGCGCATTGTCCAATTTCGGGCCGTGGATCGATACCAGAAGAGGTATTCCTCATTCAGCGCCTGATCCATCCTTTTGAACCGCCACGCATGCCACACGCGCTTGATGCTCGCGACTGATTGAACATACCAGTCTGGTTTGTGGTTTGACAATACTGTCTCACGACGCGCTTTGCGGTCATGTTCCAACATTTTCATGTAGGTCGTCTTGTGAGTCGAATTTGGACGAGTACAGCACATCTCACATGTCTCCGGTAAGAGCAACGTCTCTATTTCATTGAAAGGTTCTGCTGGAGACTGCAACTTTGGAATGGTAAGGTGAGAGCACTCGTGTTGAATAGAGGTACATTGACCCATGGGACAGCGATGTTGCCGCCCATCCACTAGAGACTTTTTATTGGGGACCTGAGATTCTTCATAGTACCTCTGCAAGCATTCGTGACCAAATGCATGACCGCAAGGGAGAAAGACCTGAACCTCGCAGTTCAACCACCTATTAATTGTTTCGGTCGCATGGAGGAAAACCTTTCCGCACATGGCACAATGATCGGGCCCTAAATCCGCATGCCTGACGCTTGAGTGGCGAGTGTTCTCTTTTCTCTCGAGACGTCGAAATCCGGTCGAACTTGACAATTGGGGTTCTTGAACAGAGGTCGAGGGCCCAGCTACAAGAGCCGCCGTGAGAGATAGTTCGATCTGACTCCCACTGCCTTCTGGAACTGAAGCTGTAGGAACTTTCGATAGCTCGGGCGAGTTGTGATCCTCAGAAACTTCACGAATTGGGGGAAGCTCTTCTCGTTGCTCTTCTCGCGACATTGCGGACTTGAGCCGTGTGAGGCCTAACGGCATACGATGCACCATGGTGCCCCTGCTGCGTTGTGATGTTGCTCATAGCGGCTGGATTGAGTATTCGGAAAATGAATATATTGAGTATGAGTGTGGGTATGGGTATGGCAATGAAATCGATGGTGTATTGTGATAGCGATGATTTGTAGTAGCTCTCGATGAATCGAGTGAGTGATTGCAGCTACTGTGAGTTGGAGTGACGATGATGATGATGGGGAAGAAACGTTCGTACGAGAGAGCTCTCGTTTGTTATTCTTAATTCCTGAATGGATTTAGTCTAGGAGAGAAGGAACTCTGTCCTGCTTGAGTTCTCCGCGAGCAAGAACTTCCTGTCTGATGGCGCGGAAATGGTTCGCGATCTAGATAGGAGGTAGTATCGACTACGTACCCAAAAGGAGGCAACATCTTCCTAGAACTGACCGTCTGCCCACCTGCCTTCTCAAAGAGGCCATACAACTTGCATGACCAGGACAGTTTTGACTTTCATCTCAAGCACTTCCGTCCTTCTGTCAAGGCGTAGGTACCTACCTAGCAGGTTAGTAGGTATGTATTCTTTGTATCCTGTAATGATGTTTTCAAAAAAAAAGTCAAGAAATGAAAGGCAAATTCACTCCTTTCCTTTCTTTGCGGGGGCTGTACAATGGATCATCAGTTTATGTCACTCTGAAAGAACACATGCTTTGCTAAATTTCGAGATAAGTGCTTTTTGGAGAAGATGGGGAAATCGTATTTTAGTCTTATGATCTGAAGTTATTCCTTGCTAGCCGGTCTGGCTCATCGTCGCTATCGTCCCTAAAACCTTCTTCGAGACTGTTAATGGGAAAGTCAGTAACTTGGCAACTATATCATGTCAACCACAAGAGTTGCCATGGGTGCTTACTCTCTACTTAGTCGCCTGGTATTGTCAGGTCGGGCCGCGCGGGTATCTGCCTCCATTTGGCGCCAGGTATCCTCGTCGACATTCCCAAGTTCTTCTCCATCGTCGAGGTCCAGTCCATCATCGGAGCCGTCGTCGGATTCGAACACGACGCCGCGATTGGAGCGCCAAGTGGCTATGCGTGACGTTATGCGCTGTCGTAGAGATGACGTTTGAGAGGAGAGAGTGTTGAGAGGGAGGTACTGGCTGTAGCGGGCATATCGCCGCCAGAATGGAACGAGGACGTATGTGAGAAGGATAAAAAGTAGAAGGGAGATGACGGCGGGAACAATGAGCGTCTGGTCACGATGTTAGTTTGGAGCTAAGACGACAGAATAAGTTGTCATGATGGATGTTTACCTTGATAACGGACATTGTTGCGCCCATGTTATACCTCCTGGGGCCTACAAAGCACGATGTTTGAGTTCGCCTCAACAAATATTAGCAAGTAACGATGTCACGATGTTTGCGTTAGACATTGCCTGTGATAGTGGTGCCCTGACGCTACTACGGGTGGGAAACGTGGCTGAAGCCACAGGGGGCCAGCTGGAGGTGACGACGCCGCCGAAGATCCCGCTAAAAAGGGGGTGACCAGCAGCTCGAAGAGTTTAAACATGCAAGGGGGTAAAAGTGCAAATATCAACGACCATCTGTTCAAGATGAAGCCAATGATGGAGAACTATTCTTCTGAAAGCTGTCAAACATCTAAGGGCTAATATATTTGCATCACGAGCTGTCAGCAACCATTTGGTATCAATGCACTATGTTTCAAACCTTTATTGATTGTTTTAAGCAAACTATCGGTCTTGTCAGTTACTGCATTAGCTTCATCGTCGGCACTTCAGCACGTCATTAATTTAGCGGGTCGCTATAACATGTGCATAATCTTCTTTCTTCATGGGACACGTCACCATCCAATGCTCTTTCAAAAGTGAAAGACGGCAATTAGAAACTGGAAGCGAACAGAATGGGCCCGGATTTCGAGACAGCCGACCTCGCTTAAAAGTCAAGGATAAAAACAGAGAGAGATCTTTGTCTCGAAATAATAGTGGACGGATATGGATAGTCCAGACGGGATCTTTCTCAGACAAAGGATCCTAGAGACATGCACGCACCCTAAAGGGAAGGGAAATTGGAGACAACTGGACAATGATATGGATACCTAGGTGGCTTTCGTCTGAAAGAAGATGACGAAGAGCTTTATGTTTCTGAGCCTGAGTTTCGAAATCTTGTAATATCTGATATTGCATTGAGACTGCATAGTATGAGTGTAACATGTTGAGTTCAGCTGCGCAATCACACTGAAAATAGATCTAAACTATTTTATTAGAAGAACTTCGTTTCTTATTATAGACCTTGCATATGGAGTTGTGTTCATTCTAGCATATCACTCACATACAAACCCAGCATCCTGGTACGCAGGGCTAGGCAGCTGTGCGAGCCTTCCAGCCTGGAGATATTGAAAGGTAATCCCAAATTACGAGACTTTAATGTTGGGTGGTCTTACTGTCATTCAATGCGCTTTCGGTCATATACAAGGTAGGTTTCAGTCTTTCGGAGGTCTGAGTACTAGGTGATCAATAATCTCTGGGCATTTTTTGTTCCGAGGCGTTTGCCCTCTAGCATCTACATGCACGGTCAATCTTCTAGGTTGACATCTCGTCTGCGCGTCCTCAATCTGCAGAGCCCACTTCCCCTGGTAGATCTCCTGATGCTAACGAAAACTCCCCGCCTGGCGTTGATGCTAAAAAGTGTCACTTGGCCAGTCACAGCGCTCTTTTGGCCATGAAAACACAGGTGATTATGGATGAAACAATGGCCCATGATGATTCTTATGGTAGAAAGTCTATGCAAAATATTGGGACCTTAGAAGTCAGTAACAGATTGAAACCGTTGATATAATCGTATTCTATCCTCTATCAACATACGTGGGTATAAATCAAACCCCGTGGCTGGTATACTTTTCGCTTTTGGTCTCTCACGCGCTCTCAGCCTAGCTAGGGGGACGTAAAACATCAGACGTAGTAGGTCTACCAGTAAATATAAGAACTACCTAAAAATCACCTAAACTTATATAACTTTAGGTATTCCTTGATATATATCAGCTCCATATTATCTCCTGTGTCTGATGTCTTATGTCCCCCGAGGCCTAGGTAGGTTCAGCCAGCCCAAGCAGCGGCTAAGCAATATTAGGCCCGTCATCCCCGTAAACACACAGGCCAATCCGCATTCATCTTGACAGACCTCAGCTTGGCTCCAGATCCCTGATCATAGAAGGATCCAAGCCAAGTCATCCCCGTCTGTCCTTGTGGCTACTGATGGTACTACTGCTACTGCTACTCTACACTGCAGCTGCTGTACAGTGATGCGCTACGCTCCTTTATTCACACTATTTCGAGTTAATTCGGGTTGAAGTCCAATTTCTTATTCTGTTCTTTTCTGGCACCACTCATTGAAACATTCTGTTCCGTCGGCATCACCCCAAGCCTAAGCCTAGGCCTTTTCTTTTCTTTGTCTTTTTCTCACCCCTCTCCCTATCCTTCTATCTATCTGCTCACGGTTTCCCACCCTACCAAACTCCCGACGATCAAGGTTTCAAGTCCGCCTGTAAAGCTCTCGCCGATCTGAGTTACTCTCCGGGCCCCGAATAACCTCAGAATTCCCTTGGACGGCGATATCGTGCCCCCGATGAAGCGAGCTGCCCTGGGCCAGCACATCGCCAACTTCACGTGTTCAATCTAGCAACCGTTGGCAAACGTTTCCCCAGTCTTGTCGACCCTGGCACCTCCTTTTTCTCCCCTTACTGTACACCCCAGATCGACACCAACATTACCTTCGACATACGATTCGCAGACTGAACCCTCCGCATCGAAGACTGCCGCGGCCACGACCGCCCTGTCACTGCTACTGCCGTCGCCATGTCTGACAAGACGAGGCAGTCCTCTGGCGGCCGGTCTATATTCTCCCGAAGCAAGCACAAGGACAAGCGCTTGGTCGAAGAGTCGAGATACCCCGCAGACGATGCCGCCAGTTTTCGTTCCTCGCGCCACAAGCGAGAGTCATCTGCCATTTCTTTGGATCGCCCAGAATCCTCCGATGGCGGTATCAACCAGATGGCAGGCGTCATAACGTCGATCCCTTACGATGCTGTTGGAGGTGGATCGCGCTCTCCTATACCTGTCGAGTATTTGCCCAAAGGCGAGCAGATGCCAGTGCGCCGAGAGCCTCTTCCACACCACCTAAATAAAAATGGCCTGGACTTCCACCAATATCCAAGCTGGGATGGGACTTCGGTGCAGTCTGGTGCCCATTCTCCTGGTCGGCAACCCGCTGGATACGGATATGGCAATGTCACCATGGCCTCAACTGGGCGCCAGACCCAATATCAGCAATGGGGTCCACCTAGGGGCAGTTCTTCTCATTCGAATAATCCTCCGAATCCCCGATACGACTCATACATGTCATCCAACGCTCGGGGCTCGGCTGACAATCTGAGCATCCAGTCAGGTAATGTGAGATATGCTGATAGTAGGATATAACGCTCACCAAATACAGCCATGCCCAGTGCTTCATCTCAGAGCTCCTATGCTGCTTCACAGCATTCGAACCGAGATTCTCACCGATTTACAAAATTTCCCTCGGGACCACCTCCCGGCCAAAGCGACCCTCAAGGTGGTTTCTATTTTCCAAAGCCCGACGATGATAATGTGGTCGAGCAAATGTTCCTCCAACTGATGCAGAAGCGAGGATGGCACAACCTTCCTGAACAGGCCAGGAGACAGATGATGGCTTACCCAGCTCAGAAAAAATGGACGCTGCTCTACCAAGATCGACTTACTGAATGGCAGGGCGAGCAGAAGCGTCGACAAACAGCCCGCCCAAACCAGTATACCGCGACCCCCGATATCACGACTTACTCCGATGAAGAGGGAACACCAGAATGGTATGTCCGGCGGGTTATGGAGGATCGGCTTGACACAAAGGGTATGGGAAGTTTGGAGGTCAATCTACGAACTCAACAGATTGGCTGGGTTAAGAGATTCGTCGAATGTCAGGGACAGGTCGCTTTGATGACTTTGCTGCTTAAGATCAACCGCAAGACAGCACAAGGGCCAGCCCAGGACAACAGCCGCATCGACAAGAACCTTGATCGCGAGTACGATATTATAAAGTGTGTAAAGGCGCTTATGAACAACAAATTTGGTGCCGACGATGCCTTGATTCACCAAAAGGTCATGGTGGCACTCGCTACATCGCTCATATCCCCTCGACTCACCACGCGAAAGCTTGTCAGCGAAATTATAACCTTCCTATGTACTTGGGGAGAGAATGCCGAAGGCCATTTAAAGGTTATCCAAGCGCTTGATGAGGTCAAGACGGCTTCTGGAGAGAATGGTCGATTCGATGCTTGGATGCGTTTAGTGGAGGTCACCATCGATGGTAGGGGTAAGATGGGAAGTCTGGTCGGCGCCAGCGAGGAATTGAGGACAGGAGGTATTGGAATGGAGAACTTGCTCATGGAATACGCCGTTGCGACTCTGATGCTCGTCAACATGATAATTGATTCGCCCGAGAGAGATCTGGAGTTAAGGATACACATTCGAGCTCAGTTTACAGCATGTGGTATCAAGCGAATTTTGACGAAGATGGAGGAGTTCCAATACGAGCTCCTGGACAAGCAGATCGAACGATTCCGAACAAACGAGGCCATTGACTATGAGGATATGCTTGAGAGGGAGAATAGCAGCATCAAGGACGATGTCGAAGGTGAAGTCAAGGATTTGACAGATCCTGTCCAAATCGCAGATGCTATTCAACAGCGTCTCCATGGCACTAAAACACAGGACTACTTCATCTCAGCTCTTCAACATCTTATGCTCATCCGAGCGAATGATGGAGAAGAACGATTGCGCATGTTCCAGCTGGTCGACTCCATGCTCAGTTACGTCGCCATGGACCGTCGACTGCCGAACATGGATCTCAAGCAGAGTCTCAACTTCACTGTCCAAAGTCTGCTTGATAAGCTACATACAGACTCGGAAGCTAGGCAAGCTCAGGATGAGGCTCTCGAGTCCCGACAAATCGCCGAGGCCGCTATGGCTGAACGCGATGAGATGAGGGCTCAACTCGAATTAGGTGCTGATGGACTGGTTGCCAAATTACAAAGGCAACTGGATGAACAATCTCGATTTATCGATGCTCAGAGGAGACAGGCAGATGGACTCAAAGCTGAACTGGACAGTATGCAAACTATGAGAGCCAAGGAAGCCCAACGATACGAATTGGAGACTAGAGAGTTGTACCTAATGCTTCGAGATGCCCAAGATGTTGCCGCTTCAAAGGCCATCAAGAGTGCCAATGTCAGTAGCAAGACTGCCGGCCCTGAAGACCCTGCTCGGATGCAAGGTATCCTGGATCGCGAGCGGCTCATGGAACGGTTGCAGATGCAGATCGAGCGACAAAAGACTCAGTACAAGCTTGAGGGTCGTGTTTGGGGAGACGCTGTTGGGCCTTCGGATCGCCTCCGGGCTCTTCGCGAAGAGATGGATGACAGACCTGGAACACCACCCGGTGGTGGAACGCCGCCTCGAGACTTTACCAATAGCGTTCTGGGCAGCATCCACCGCAATACCAAGATTCCTCGCAAGCCTCTTAAGAGACGCTCCGACGGTGAGGTAATCGAAGAGGACGATGAAACCGAGGGTGAGGATGGTGTCATCTTTGAGAAGCCCAGAATCGTTGAGATGAAGCGGCCTACCATAGATCCCAAGCAGCAAGCCGGCTTGCTTGGTGAAATTGGTTCCAGGGTTAAGAAATATGATGCCAGCGATTCTGAGGACGACACCACCGGCCCTTCTCACCCCAGTATGGAGACTTCATCACCTATTACTCCTCCAGCCGACAGTGAAACCCCTAAGATTGAGGTCACCAGCGCTGGTGCCCCTCCTCCTCCGCCACCT
>JAALXK010000311.1:0-33084 GCA_012977745.1 Fusarium anguioides | reverse complement strand
GAACCAGGGGGGGTGTGTCTTGGGGGATAAATTGCCTGCACAGGTGAACTGAGGTGAGACCGGCCCCTGCGGGAGTGTGCGTCTTTGGAGATTGACGGAAAACAAAAAAAGGTACCTAACAGCAACTTTTGTCAGTAAGTTACGGACCGCGCCAGTCAAATGTTGGAGAGAGAGGCACGGAGTAGCTAAAAGCCTGTTTTGGGTAACAAATGGAAGACAACATGTTTGGGATTGGTTGTAAGATGTCTCAATTTGCTTCAGAGATGTCCCTCTACACTCTTGTGTAAGAGACTGCTGCTGTATGGCACTTCCTTACAGAGCTCAACGGTCCTTATCTCAAGAACCCAGCGATTCTGTTAAACTCCCACCAGGGCAAAGATAAATAAACAAAATATCCACAGGGACTGGACCCATGGAATCTTGCGTAAAGCAGTTTCTGGCGTGATGCAATTGGCCATATCCCCAGGCTCTCGATGCAGGCGGGCAAATAGGGCGCCGTTATTCCGGACCACTGGAGCTCTCGGGGGAAGGGGGCGCTGACCCGCCCGCCCAATGCCAAACAGAGATAGAAGGTGGGCTCACCGGACAACTTTCGCGGTGGGCACTTTTCTGCTTGTTGATGCTATCGCTGCATGGGTGAAGAGAGAGTACCAGCCAGGTACAGAACAGAACAGTGAAGGACTTGTGTCCAGTTTGCTTGTGCTTTTTTTTGGGGGGTGCGAAGTGAATGACTGAGACTGGAGCTCAACTCGAATCAACTCAACGGGCAGGGACAGGCCAGACGGACCAAGGGCAAAACAGAAGCAACTTGCTCTTGGGTTTTGAGTTAAGGATTCTTGATAACTCACTCACCTTTGAAGCTGTACCTAGGTTGGCAAGGTACCTTTATGGTTTCTAGAGTTTCCTAGCTCTCAGGCGATCCCAAAGTATAGCTGATATTTCCGACGCTCTCTGTTGTTTATAAATAGAGCTCGCGGTTGCAACCTGCAGCGAAACGAAGTTGAGGATAACAATACTCGAGGAATGGCGTCTCGCGTACGAATCGACTTGAGAAGAGTCCACGTTTGAATCGATGATGCGGCGGTACAGCTGTCGACCTTGTGTAAAGGATAGTGAAACCGTCAGGTTAGAAATAGAATCGTCAGTTGTAAAATAAATAGAAAAGCTATGATCGGGCCTTTAAATTATGCTTCCAGCATTTCAGTAATTACGGTTGTCTTTTCCTTGAAATGCGACAATCCTATCTTTTATGCTTTCCTTGTCCTTGGTTATCTCACATCAGTTCCGAAAATGCTCCGCCCGTGAGCTTGTGAAAAAGCTTGTGAAGCTCCATCATCACGTCAATACAGTATCAGAGCTCCCGTTGTTATTTGCCTGCCTAGGTTGGGTTTCGAGGTCACCTCGGCTCTAAACGTCACGCGCAGAATGGAGCTGACCGACAACCGCAACCTCACCGAGGTAAGTACTCTTTCGTACACTTTTTTCCATGGCATGGATGACGGTGAGGTTAGATTATGGAGCTAGGCTGACGTAGTGTTTTATCCGTTCAAGCAACTGATCCCATGTTCAATTTTTGCGGAGAGAATTTATCAATGCACTTTTGAAACTACCTAGACATTCAAGTCTCTAATTCACTCATGGTCTGATTTGTGGTCTCTTTTGTCTCGCATGTTTTAATCTGATCTACATCTCATCTAACAGACTAACAAGATTACTCTTAGATAGAACTCCAGGGACCGTTCCATATTTTATCTCAGGTATCTTCAACCCAGACGGGTCAGAAAATAATTTGCACACCAAGATCTTGTTGACATAAATAGTCAAGCATTTAAGCCCTAAGACTTTAGGTAAAGTTTTCCTGATCTTTATAAAAGCCTTATTTATTCCTTACCTTAATGCTACTTTTTCTTCAACCCCCCATCGGCTACCTAACATATTAAGGCATTTCCTTATCCAAGTGTCTTGACCTAGTTCTTCCCCAAACCCCTCCACTCCCTCCAACCTAGACTCCAATGGATCCACTCCCCAGAAAAGAACCCGGTTTAATTCTTCCAGACCTTTTTGATTCACTTCACTACCATTTTAAACAAGTTGCAGCACACATGCATTGCCAATACCGAGTGGCTCTGCGGCCCCGGACGCCCCGTTGCCGTCCTGTCACGGGGAAGTGAAAAATCTTAGACACAACATCACGAGGCTTTAGAATGTACTCTTGAGTAATAGCTGGTCCAGCATCAGCAACCAGTTACACGCGCGCGTCCGACTTCGCCCGGCTAAAACGTAACATGATGGATGTAATTAGTCGTATGACAATGTTGGTTGGAATGGTCTTTGCGATGCCTATGCGATGTTTATCTCCCATTGAATCTACATCTAAATCTTGCCCCTGAATCCTAAGCTTTGAGGGTCCCGGCGTTGGCTCCGGTTTACCCGCCAGTATTATTGGACGACACTATCGTATGTCTTTGTATTATCGAATGTTGGATCTCACCAAAATTCAGAGAAAGACGGGTTTATTTTGGATCTCAGATATTATGATCAATATTACCAATGTAAGACATCCTGATTCTTTGGCCCAGTCGATATTGCGCACGCAGAGTACCATTCATGTACAGCGGCAGCCAACTCAAAGATCGATCTATGGGGAAATATTGCCCAAAATCATGAGATTGAAACGGGCTGTGCCTTTCATCCCTTCTTCTAATGCATATTTTTGAGACCCAGCTTACAAGGGGTTTTCATATTGTGTATGTACACCGAAATACAACACCAGTTTTGAACACTCATGTGATTATACACCCCCTCGTTGTAAGCCTTACATCTTGTCGACGAGTTACAGGCTGGCTCGTGGCGTCATTGCTCTCCCTAACAGTTGATACCTTTGTCTCTACTGTTCTGAGAGTCGATATCGGACAAAACGGCGTGACGATCCGATGCTTCAAGAATTGGTCCATAGCAAGACGTATGTTGGCCTTCAACTTTATATATACTTTTATATGGTATGTAGACATGGTCCATTATGGCTCCCTCCGAGCTCTCCAATGCACAACTTTCTGTCTCTACAGGCCATTTCTTTTGTGTAATAAACCTAAAACACGAGATCCCATATAACCAGGAACGCGCAGAGTCCACTGGCCGCAAAGAAAGTGTATTTTGCAGGGCTTGCGCGCTGGGTCGCTTTTTTGAGTTCCTTATTGCCACCGCCGACGTTTTCTGTTGTGGAAAAGGAGTCTGCTACGAGCTGCTCAATGTGTGCCGATTGTGTCGCGAGGTTGTTGACGAGAAGTGACTGCAGCTCGGATATTTCCAGTAACGACTTCTCAGCAGTCCTACGAGAATTAGCTCATATAATTAAACTAACCAAGTCCCTTCCCCATGGGGTGGCGCTTGCGCTTGGTATTCTAGGTGCAGGCACTGCAGATACAAGCAAGCAAGAGTGTGCCGATGGAGATGGAGTGGGCGCATGACACATACCTGACTTTGTCCAAACTACTCTCGAAATGCTTCATCATGTCTTGGTTCCCTTCTTCAAACATCTGGATCTGCTCTTCGGTCAACCCCTGGCTCGGGAACTGGCCGTCGTCGGACATAGGGATCTTTGCAGCAGGGGTTGTCTGGGAGTTTCGTCGGGCAGATGGAGGAAATTCTGCAAAGTCACCAGCGATAGTAACCCCAGATCTTGAAAGCATGCTGCGATTCTTTTCCATCTCTCGCATTAGACGTGTTTCCATCATATCCTGCTGCGTTCGGCAGCATAGCTCTAATCGTTGTCGTAAAAACCAAAGCACGCCGTCTCGATGAATTCCAACATCTCGCGCCTTGGCTTCTGCTTCGGCATGCTCTTCTGTTTTGCTGCTGACTATGCCGCCTGAAGCCCATGACCCTAGCACCCCTAGGCCTCCAACATATTTTTTTCGAATCAAAGCTGATTCTGTCTCGCGGTGTAATTGTTCAGCTTCATCGAGGGCGCGGATGCCAGCATTTAACTCTCGGATCATTTGCTTCGCATTGGCATCGACTTCTTCCCGGTCTCTATCCGTCAGCACACGGGTCTGCTCCTTTGCAACGCGGTTATGTGTCTTTCGTGGTTGCGCGGTTGATAGGTAGGCTTGTCGGACGTCTTGAAGTTCTCGATGTAGGCTGGTGATATGTGAATTCTAGAGACTGATTAGAGAAGGATAACAGCAAAGAAAAAGCCCATCACTGACAATTCGATATGCTTCTTTTAAGAAGCCATCAATGGCATCCAAAGTGACACGTTTTCGTGTTTCCGGCGCATTTCGTTCTCGCAGGAGCTCATTGAAAGTGACTGTGACATTCATTGCGTTTACTGCGAATATGTATTGAGAAAAAGAAGGTTATTGTGAGAATTTTGAGGTGTTCGAGAGCTCAAATTCTCATTCTGTTTCACCAGGGTTCGAAAGCTTCAATATCTCAGCAGGTTTGCTCGAAAACAAGAGACACCATGGCTGTATTGAAGCTCTGACGCATAGGTACCTATCAAACAAGCTCCACGTGGCTTAGTCATCGATCTCAAGCTCGAGTGCCGAACAAGAGAAGCTACCTATTTTTATAATGCAACCTCTCAACAGATGGTTTGTAGTTGATTTGCAACCAATACCTAATCTTGAAGAATCCATCAAATCTCCACCCTTAAATCTGTTTGAGTAGATGCCATTTTCATCGTTCGTATACTCCCGTTTCCCCTAAGCTTTGAAATGGAGATAGATGTTCAAATTGCACATTCGACCCTCAGCCTCTTAACTTACTCATACCCGTTTTCTATAACCTATAAGTATATCAAATACTGGCCTGGCCGGTAAAAGTTGCGGATGAGGCTGAAAATGTTTGTCCAGCCGAGCGGAGCTGAGCTCGGCATAAAGTGGGTACATACCGGGCTTGTCAACGGCGAACGCAAAACTTCGGCCGGATCGACTCGGAAATAGAGGCCAAGTCAACCGGAAATAAAAATCCTATCCCTAATGGAGAACGTTCTCCGATCGCGGACATATTATTAAGTAGTATTAAAGGACTATCTGCCAGCTCTGGGCGCCTCTAATGGCTGCTGTATATCATCTACTTCTTTTCATCAAAAATGGCCGAGAAAAGCGAAAACCAGCCTTGTTCCGGTACCTCGAACACTTACAGAAATGAGCATGACAACATCAGTATTCAGAGCACCGAGTCTGAGACTCTAGGAAGCATCGATAATAATACGGAGAACCTTCGAAAACAACAGGCCAATGGACCAGCCACTCAAGCTGGCGAGACGATACTGGGCGACCCCGAGAATATGACCAGAGTCTCGAGCGGTCCAGCATATAGCACTTTCTCAAGGGGCATGAAAAGATGGATCTTGAGTCTAGTCACGGTTGCCAGCTTCGTCTCGCCTATGACAGCCAACATATACTTCCCCGCCATACCACCAATAGCCAAGGACTTAGATATATCTATATCACTTGTTAACCTCACGTTGACGACCTATATGATTTTTCAGGGGCTGTCCCCGACTCTATTTGGCGACCTTGGTGATATGGCAGGGCGTCGACCGGCATATATACTGGCCTTCCTTATTTATGTATGTGCCAACATCGGGTTGGCTCTACAGCGAAACTTCGTTGCGCTCTTGACACTTCGGTGCCTTCAGAGCGCAGGAAGCAGTGGGACATTAGCTCTTGGCTTTGCAGTGGTGGCAGACATATCTTCAACAGCTGAAAGAGGCAAATACATGGGCATTGTCGGAGCAGGTATCAATGTTGGCCCTGCTCTTGGTCCAGTACTGGGTGGCGTATTAAGCCAGTATCTCGGCTGGCCTGCTATTTTCTGGTTCTGTGCCATCTTCTCCGGTGTGTGGATGATCCCCTTTATCCTCTCAGCTCCGGAAACATGCCGTAATGTTGTTGGGAACGGCTCAATAGCACCCCAGAAGTGGAACAAGTCACTGCTTGATCTATACAGTCGCCGCGGTGACGCTACGGATCAGAATATACCAAGGCGAGAGCTCAAGTTTCCCAACCCATTGAAGACCTTATACATAGTCTTTGAGGAGGAGATGGCTATCATTCTTCTTATCAACGCCATTATCTACCTTGCTTTCATCCTGACGGCAGCCACGCTGTCGACACTCTTCAAGGAGATATATAAATACAATGACCTTCAGGTTGGTCTCTGCTACTTGCCATATGGCTTTGGATGTGCTTTGGCCGTAGTTGCTCAAGGATATGTGCTGGACTGGAATTATCGGCGAATCGCGAAAAAGGTTGGTTTCACTATCGACCGCAAGCGAGGAGATGATTTAGGAAAGTTTCCAATTGAGACTGCGAGGATCCAACCCGTGTATCCTACACTCCTCGCTGGTATCGCGGCTCTCATTGGTTATGGATGGGCTCTGCAAGCTGAAACCTCGGTGGCTGTCCCACTGGTTCTAGTCTTCCTCATTGGCATGTTTGTTCCAACTTCTTTCAGCGTTCTCAACACCCTCATTGTCGATCTGAACCCTCAAGCTCCAGCTACAGCAACTGCCGCCAACAATCTTGTGCGGTGCATGTTTGGAGCTGCAGCTACTGCAGCCATCGACCACATGATTGAAGGAATGGGCAGAGGTTGGTGCTTCACATTTCTTGCTTTGCTTAACTTGGCTATGTTTCCAGCTTTACGACTTGTTGACAAAAAAGGTATGCGATGGAGAGCGGTAAAGGCAAAGCGAGAAGCGTTGAAGGCGTAATTAAACCATCCAAGTCCATTTAGTTATCTAGACATTTTATCCTATAAACTAAAACAGCTTATAAGGCTGCCACCGCGAATTCCAAAGGCTCTCTCTGTGCCTCCCACATTAACCAGTCAGATCGTGTTGTCCTATGATTGTTAGCAATTGTGACTGAGGTATATAATTGAGGACTTACGGTAATAGGCCCATGGCATTGATTTTCCAAATTCCAACACCGAGCGCAACGAGTTGGCACACCACGTATACAAACTTGACCTGTATCAACTGGGACGAAAGAGACTCGGATTGGAAGCGCTCGAAGGCCTGGTTCGTGTTCATCAAACCCATTAACGGGTTCTTGAATGCCATGAAAACCATCATGATACTGAAGATCTGAAGAGAGTTGCCTGACATGTACATCATAATGGCAGTCATGGGGAGACCCTTGACAGGAGCCAGCGCAACTTCCCAAGCCTTCTTGAGCTTCAGGGTTTCGGTCTCGGCGGCGGTCGGGGGTTTGCGAGGTTGAACTTTGACAGCGTCCTTGTTCTTCTGTACAATGCGTTAGTCGTCCGTGTTCGCTAATCGCGCGTTACACTATTCGCTTGCCTTTGAGCTGGATACGGCTGATCCGGAGCTGTAGCCCGGAGGGTCTTGGACTCCAGATTGCTTGGACTTGGCGGCGGGAGGGCTCTCGAGTTGAGAGACCCAAATGGGGGCAATAGATGTTCCAGCCATTTTGTAGCGCTTAGTTATGAAGATTTGATACTATTCGGATAATCGAACAAGGTTCAAGTTGATTGACGATGGAGGCGACGTTGATGTGGATTGATTGATTGGGTTAAGCCCATGTGGCATCTCGCATGTGGCGTAGCTGTGGCAGCTGCAATTTCGGCTTAATTGCAACCCACTCAATCACTATCTTATCAGCACCAACATTGGACTACCTTATTTGGCTTACATTACTCGAGTTTGGATATCCCCTTTCCACCTCCGACGCCGCCGATTCGAGACGCGAACGATCAAACTACGACCACGATAAACATCGCGAACGAAATCCTAAAGAGCCAGCGCCTCTTGCGTTTCTTCAGGTTCAAAGGCATCCCAGACCGATAAACCACGATCGAGACAGCATCCCAGCGGGCTTCAGGCGCACATGTGACCATCCCCTCCTATCTGCCATCCACCATCCACCCTCTACGACTTCTTTGCGCTGGGCAACGCACCCCCACCCAATTAAATTGTGAATATCAAAGAACCGGTTGCGGAATCTTGGAAAATTTCAGAAGTGAGGGGCTGTCACGTATAAGGCAACTATTCCACATTCAACGTTACCAAAGCCCATTCCCAGTCGTAGTATAGCCGTTATTTGGGATACAAGTACAACACCATGTCGAGCTCCGCCGGTGGAGGGGACTCCAAATTGTTTGCTCGAGTAAGCCTTCCTGTTCCTCTATCATGTCTCAGCCTCGTAGGACCTGAAGTCTTATAAGTCCTCGGTCCTCCACTACACTGAAACTCGGTTTTGTGTCTCCTTTATCCCCTTCAGCCTTTGCGCAGGCCCTCGTTGCGCTGAAAATCTGCCTTTGTTACATCTTATCGTGCTTCCCGTTTCAATGTCACCGTCTAAATATTGTTCCGCATTGACGCGAACAATATTATGGCCGCCATGTTTCTCGCATACATGCCCCCAAAGTCGATTTATGATGGCCCGAAACTGAACAATATACAGGGCAAAGTAGCCGAGCTACGCCTCGAGCTGAACAGTGGAGGGAAAAAAGATAAGAATTTCGCGGGCAAGAAAATTGCTCTCAAGAAGATTGTCGCAAACATGACGATGAGCAATAACGATATGGTCGCTCTGTTTCCTGATATTATTGGGTGCATGGGCATTCAGAGTTTGGAAATCAAGAAGATGTAAGATTCTTGGTATGATAGAAAATATTCGGTTACTCATGATAGATAGGTGCTTTTTGTTTCTGGTCAACTACGCCAGGATAAGACCCGAGATTGCTGTCAAGGCGATTCCCGTATTGGAGCATGTCAGTTTACTGGATTTTCACTTAGTGAGTAACGACTGACAACAACTCAGGATATGGAAGACCACAACCCTCTGGTGCGAGCGTTAGCTCTTCGAACAATGTCCTACATTCATGTCAGAGAGTTTGTCGAAGCGACTGTACCAATAGTTAAGCACATGCTCAAAGATAGCGACCCATATGTGCGAAAGACAGCTGCTTTCTGTGTCGCTAAACTTTACGACCACGACCGACATATGGTGGAGAACTCCGACTTGATTGACCGTTTGAACTCTTTGCTGAGGGATGACAATCCTACAGTTGTTGCCAGCGCACTGGCTGGCCTGATGGATATCTGGGAACGAAGCGATGCCATCAAGCTCACTATTGATTACAGCAACGCTTCCAAGATGGTCGCCATTCTTCCTGATTGCTCTGAGTAAGATAAATCGCTGCCACTTGTGTGAGTATCGCTAATCTTGTGTCAACAGATGGGGTCAGACGTATATTCTGGAGGCTCTCATGTCCTATGTGCCACAGGAATCCGGAGAGGCGGTACTCCTTGCAGAGCGGATATCGCCACGGCTCTCGCATTCTAATTCGTCGGTCGTGTTGACCTGCATTCGAGTGATTCTGTATCTGATGAATTATATTGCCGATCAGAAGCAAATCTCGGCTCTCTGCAGAAAGCTCTCACCACCTCTTGTCACACTTCTCGCCAAGGGCCCTGAGGTTCAGTACCTTGCCTTGCGGAATGCCCTGTTAATCCTTCAGCGACGACCCGAGGTTCTACGAAACGATATCCGTGTCTTTTTCTGCAAGTACAACGATCCCATTTATGTCAAGGTTACAAAGCTGGAACTCATCTTCATGCTTGCAAACGAAGACAACATTGATGAGGTTCTGACGGAGCTCCGAGAGTACGCCACTGAAATTGATGTGCATTTCGTTCGCAAGGCTGTGCGTGCCATCGGTAAGCTGGCAATTAAGATCGAACCAGCTGCACGACGATGCATCAACCTGCTTCTCGAGCTTGTGGCAACCAAGATCACATATATCGTTCAGGAAGCTACGGTGGTTATCCGAAACATCTTCCGAAAATACCCCAACCAATACGAGTCCATCATCAGCACACTGTGCGAGCACCTTGACTCGTTGGATGAACCTGAGGCCAAGGCAGCAATGGTTTGGGTCATTGGTCAATACGCAGACCGAATTGAGAACAGCGATGCGTTGCTGGAAGACTTCTTGTATTCGTTCGCAGAGGAGCCTGTCGAGGTGCAGTTGGCCTTGCTCACAGCCACAGTGAAGTTGTTCATTCAGCGACCTACTAAAGGTCAAGAACTAGTCCCCAAGGTTTTGAAGTGGGCAACTGAAGAAACGGATAATCCTGATCTTCGAGACAGGGCGTATATGTACTGGCGCTTGTTGTCCACAGACATGAATGCAGCAAGGCAGATCGTGATGGGAGAGAAACCAGCAATCACGGCCGAGTCAGAAAGACTCGATTCAGTGACGCTGGAGGAGATGTGCCTGAACGTGGGAACCTTGGCCACTGTCTATTTGAAGCCGGTACAGACCGTTTTTAGATCCGCACGACCTCGCAAGCTCCAGGACTCACCTGCACTGCAGAAGCAGAATCTCCTTGTTGCCGCAGACAACCAAAAGAGCATCAGCATGTTTGGCAACGCTGGAGCAGCGACAGACATCGACCCAAGGAGCCGCAATCCAGCATCAGGCAATGGTCAAGGGAACATCACACAGGCGGTTAACGATGCGGATGCCTATTTTTCAAGCATCGGAACGCAGCAGATGACGCCAATGCATGTTGATCAAGGGGACGATGTCTTTGGAGGAGGTAATGGCCACATGACAGGATACGTGGTGAGCGCGCATGCACCTCAAGCGGTTCTTCAACCAGCTCAGGGTGCTGGCAGCAATGGTGATTTGTTAGTGCTATGAGCGATCCCTTTGTACACTAGCGATGGGAGGCATCGTCGAAAACAAGCAGTCAAAGCATACCAGGCGGGAATTTGTGCCACACGGTGGTTTATGAAAGCATTTCAGTGAGATTGTCACACATCCTCATAATTAGTCTGTTATATACCAAAGCTATGATAAATCTTATGATACTTTATGATCATCTTTGAATGTTTGTATGTGTTCACTAGGAAGATGTCCCTGAGTTTCATTCATCTAGAAGAGTTCCAGATTCCCATTGCACCCCTTAGCGGCCAATACCCCATCTTGAACCCATTCTCAACTGGAGGAGGAATCTGCAGATGACTGATCCAGGGAACAGGGTAGACTCAATTTGGCTTGGCCCGATAACCTTATTCCCAATGCCAATTGAGGCGGAGCACAACAGAGCCTCCCATCCTATCCAAAACCCTCTGTGAGAGGTTGAAGAGGTCATATCTGGTCAGGGGGGTTGAGGCGAAGTCTGGAGTACATGCCTAGTCAGGCAAGCTAGTTCCAGACCTGAACTATCCATATTTGACTGTCTGGTCCAGTCTTGTCTCACTTGAGGAGAAGAGGGCGAAGGAACATAATGGATGGGTCGTAAGGACCTTATGGATGTATGCAAGTGGGCGGATCGGTGGTCTCCTGCGGTAAATATGAAATATATCGGTGTACGAGCGGCATCCTGTGTCTTCTCTATGTGTCTCTCGGCGGAACTGTGGGATTCAGGAACAATCCCAAAGGGGTGCATACAAGTCCAGGCTCCTGTGATGTGCTGGCTACCTATGTATTGGACATACGGGGCAGCCTATGTTCTTGATACAGGCTAATACCGTAAGCACGAAAGGTCAAAAGAGGAATGGAATCTACCTATCTGTGAGTAATACCCAGGCTCACGGAGATGTGGGTATGGAATATCTTACTTAGCCAGAGGAGAATTTCGTAATGTTGGTGCTCTTATTTATAATAAGTAGACGTTTTATAGACCATTTCTTCAACCGAATCAACCAGGAGCCAGGGCAGTTATCAGAAAAGCAAAAGTTAGAGAGGTATGCGACTGATTATTTGTGTTCCAAGTTCCTATGGAATTATGTACGGTTTCTAGAAAGATCCCCAAGCAACCGAACTTTTGTCTACCTAGGTCAGTAGTTTACTTCCAGTAACAAGCAGAGCGGGAGTCGGTCTTGGAAAATACAGTGCGTAAAATTGATGGCTTGCGCTGCCTCGGGCTGCATCCGTTCGGGCAGTCTGGGCTAAAACAAGCGGCACAGTCGGCTTCCGTCCCTGGACCGCCACGTCTCTCCTTCTACTGGTTCAGTGGCTTTTCTTTATGTACGACTAAGATGCTGTAGGTGCTACCTTCCGTTTTACCAGCAAACCTACGGATGCTTAGCCTACCTACTAACCTAACCGATGGAACGGAAAGCAACTTACCTACTCCAAGTGAATCTTCTTGTACGTTGTCAGCGGCAGGCAGGTTGGTAAATTCCGTTTCGTCCCTACCGTATCTAACCTCTTATCAAGTCATATATCTTGTCATTCTCAAGTTGGAGGTTAGATAGCAGACAAACAAACAAATAAGCAAGCAACTCTCTCATTATCCATTCTCGATATTGAATACTCAATCAATAGTTCCGATCAACGTGTAAGCGAGCACCAATATCTGCCCGCCGCCAAGCAGCAGGTCATGGATCACGGAAACAGCACTGTATTTGGTGTCGTCACCTCGGTCTGGTCTGGGCTGGAACTTACCTTGTTTAGCTATCTTGGCTTTCTTGCTAACTTTCTCGCATTCAAGATTTTTCGTGCGTCTATACCGATACCAACGACGTTACTGTACTGCCAACGGTCACGGTCTCGTTGTCGCTGACATATTTCGTGTGCCTGAACCCGCTTCGCTGAATTGATCGACCAAATTATTAACAAGCGGCGCGGCCCTGTCACTGCCGACTCACCCTGCATTTCTTTGTCTCTCGTCATTGTCACTTTTATCGTTTTCACGACCCAGTTCAAGCCAAGCGCCCCCTCGTTCCCCGTTCCCTGTAAGGAAAGGCGCGGAGCGTTCAGCGAGGAGAGCAACACCACCAAGTCTACCTTAGGTAGGGAAGCCCACTCTGTTGCACCGTCTAGTACTCCACCCCAGGCTCCACGCTCCAGCCGCTGGCCGACAGGGCTCATTGTGCTTCGCTTGTTCACTGAATGCTTGCTTGCTCGCCGTCTTGCCTGCTTGCCTGCTTGGCCTACAGTAGCTTACCTGTTACTCTGGAGTACAGAACAACAACGCGCATTCATTAGCTGCTGCTGCAACGTACCGCAAGCTTGCCTTCCTCTAAGCCCTGCCTGGTTGTCGCGTTGCATCTGCTTTTATGTCTGAGCGTTTTATCTGAGTGGACGAGACTCTGGGCCATTCAGTGCCCCACCCCCAGTCTTGCGGCCCCCGGCCTGGGCGATCCATCCTGACCCATCCTCCCAGTGAACTTGACGTCTTTCACTTTTGCTCCCGAGACCTAGCCACGCTACGGATACCGACCACATTCATCCACATATCCATCCACATTCGCATACTCATTACGCATCTTTGATCCGCCATTCTCGATTTTAGATCGCAATCCAACCCCGAATCGCATTACCTGCAAACGAACCACTCGTTTACGCCTCATCTACTCGCGTTTATCCCTTTCTTGCGTGGTGTGACCTCAAATCACAGCTTCTACCGCGCCACCTTCGCCCTTCACCCAGTATGTCGGCTCCAGCGGACTCCACCATGAGTGGTGGTAAGGCTGTACCTGTTGAAACTTCACGGCTCGAACAGCCTAACGATGCGGTAGCCATGGAAAGCATTGTCCAGCCCTCCGAGCAGAAACCTGTCGATCACGCGCCTGAAACCGCCGATAAGACCGGTGCAGTCGAACCAGCGCCCTCTGCAGCTGTACCGACGTCCGAGAACATCGATCCATCAACAGCCGCTGCATCGACTTCATCAAAGGGAAAGGAGAAGGAGACAGCTCCTCCTCCACCGACTAAACAAGACTCGAATCTGGGCATTGGACCTGCTGTTGACGACATCCGAGAAATTTCAGGGGGCTCTTCCGACGGACCCGTTTGCAACATCACTCTTCTCCTTACTTCAGGAAGTCGACATCCGTACAAGATCGATGCCAAGTACTTGAGCCGGAGGAGTGTGGATATCCCAGACCAGACGGAGAGTGGCCTTCCGGATCCCTTCAGTATTAGTGTTTACACACTCAAGGAATTAATATTGCGCGAGTGGCGGAGTGATTGGGAGACTAAACCGGCAAGTCCAAGCAGCATCAGACTTATTCATTTTGGAAAACTTTTAGATGACAAGGAGCAGTTGAAAAGTAAGGCACACCGCTGATCTGAGACATGAGATATCATTTTCTGACCACTCAATAGAGTACCAGCTTTCAACCGAGAGCCCCAATGTTGTACACATGAGTATCCGGCCACAGGACCTTGATGAGGAAGAGCCCAAGACGGGAAGCAAGAATCTCTCGTCAAGTGGGGGCGATGGCCAGCGTTCCAGGGGTGGAGGTTGTTGTGTCATCTTATAAGGAAACGACACTTTATCGAGGCCGAATATCTTCCAAAGCGCTTGTGTACAGCGTATGCTCTTATGAGAAAAGCCCAATGCTCCAACGGGAACCATACCGTTAATGTCATGAGCGAAGCGAACCGCGGGGTTTGCAGGCAATGGAGCCTTCACATATGAGTTGATGAGCATTCGGGCAACACTCAATTCATTCCTTCTAATTTTCTTGGTCTATTGTATCCGCTCAGCAGAGGCTTGTGATAGCTCTGGTGTGTGGGAGACGGGGTTACTGGAGTACATTTTGGCGTATCACTGTATACTGACTGATTCATGGGTTTACCTTCATTGTTTTATAATCTTCTTTCTCATCGGCACATTGTCGGTAGCGTCATCAAACAGGACGCATCCATAGCAGTATAGAAAGCATTCATGTTGCGATTTCCACAGGATGTCACATTCTCAGCGGTCGTGTCGGGGTTGTTATCTTGGTCATTGACTTTCTTGAGCCTGTCTGAAGTATAGTAATTTCATGGTGTACAAGGTCATAGCAGGGCAGAGTCGCCATTTGCTTTAAGACAACCAATCCGCTTGTTTACTGAATCTTGAGCTTCTTCTCCATCTCGTCATGGAATCCGGCAACAGCCCTTGTCTCATCTCCAGTAAAAACGTCCTCCCAGGTGATAGTAGTGTCGCGGCCCCTAAGGATATCCTCGTGGACGCTGGGTAGACCGCTGCCGAGGGCCATGGGGCGCCACTCGCCGTTCTGGACGATCTTGAGCTCCATACCGCGGCGGATGGGCTCAGCCATGCCGTAGGTGCGTCGAAGGGTTTCCATCTTGAGAGACTCTTGTGTTGCTTCCCAGTTCTTCAGGCGGGCTTCGAGAGGGTGGGCAGAGGCGGGTGTTGACTTGGAATCGAAGGGGGATGCGCCGACACCGTGGCGGAGAGTATCGTGGATGCCCGGAGCGGAGGGGGCGGAGGATGTGTGTGAAATATGAGTGTATGTCTGGGTGTTGGAGTTGCCGGGAACGATACGCATTGCTTGAGACTGTGGAGGGGAGAGTTAGGTCTCATGATATCTGAAGACGTATGGTATTGAAGCTTACCATTTTGGCGGATGTGGTTGTTGTTAGGTGAAGTAACTTCGATGGAAGAAATATGCGTCCCTAAGATACGATTGCTATGGTTTCCGATGTCGTTTCTTTGCAGGAGATGAACGCGATGTGGGTGGGCGGTTGTTTGATACGTAGATGATGCTTCTGTGTGGTTGATGATGAAAGCTCTAGCTTAAGGCAGCCTTGCGCTGGCGTTGCCGTACTTGGTCGGTACGTACCTTTTTTTTAACCAGCTCCGGGGAGCAAGCTGCAGGTCCGGCAGCGAAAGGCACGTATTTTTTCCTACCTACCTGGGTACAAAGATACTTAATGATGCCAACTTCGCTTTGAAAGAACGCCTTCTTTATTTTTATGAAGAATGAGTTGTTCGTTATTATAAATACACGATCTCCATCATGAGATCTATTTCAACTCGTCCTCCGATCATTCGGATCGCCAATGGCACATTCTATCGACATCATCCAAATGCTGCACCGTCACGTCCAAACCCACCTCTCTTCAGTGACCTGAGTTTCGAACTGGCTTCTACGTCAAATTCACCTCGAAATTGGTGTATCGTAGGCCCATCTCTATCCGGGAAAACGACGTTTCTTCAAGCTTTGAGAGGAAGGTTTCTTTGCGAACCACCCATCGCAAGATCATATCCGTACCTTTCCACTGACGAAGTACCCAAACGGTTGCGTACGCCGCAAAAGGCTATCCAGTATGTGGGCTTTGATGCTGAGCAGGCTGGGGGAGGTTTAAGTGGTGATGTTGCTACGAGTGCATATCTATCAGCGCGGTATGAGTCGAGACGTGAGATTACGGACTTTTCACTAAGGGACTTTTTACTTGGCAACACAGAGCTTAATCCTATGAAGACAGGGCCAGGCAATGATGAGGCAACTATCTCATCAGACCTTCTGGCCCGAGTTGTCAAGGACTTAAAGCTTGAGCCTTTACTTGATCTTCCTGTTTCATTCCTTAGCAACGGGCAAGGTCGAAGGGCACGTATCGCCCGCGCCCTTTTAACCAAGCCCGAGGTGCTGTTGCTCGATGAGCCCTTCATGGGCCTTGATCCACCTACAGTCTCAGGGTTGAGCCCGTTGCTTCACTCTCTAGCTGAGCAAGCAAGCCCCCGTCTTGTTCTGAGTGCGCGGCCGCAGGATCCTGTACCTGACTGGATTACTCATATGGTATATCTAAGAACAGACTGTCAGGTTGGATCTATGGGACCCAAGGAAGAGGTTCTCGAGGGTCTCAAGAAGTATATACGCGGAGTCCGAAAGGGAGGTATTGTTGAAGACGAAAAGCTACCGCTCCACTCACTTGTGGATGTTGGTCGCGTGCTACCTTTAAGAGCTTCTACTAAGGGTTCGGATCATATGGAGAAAGCATCGTATAAAGAGCTTGAGCCCGAAAACCCCAATGCTGAACCGCTCGTTGAGATGGATGGTTGCAAAGTCCAGTACCGTGGAAGAGTTGCACTGGGTAACTGGACGCAGCAGACTACTGACGGTTCGAAAGACGGCTTAATATGGACAGTCCGACGCGGTGAGCGCTGGGGAGTCTTTGGTCCCAACGGATCAGGGAAAACAACTATCGTGTCGTTGCTATGCTCGGATCATCCTCAGTCTTACTCCCTTCCGATAAAGCTATTTGGACGATCTCGACTCCCAGAGCCTGGTTCAGGACAGCGACCTCTCACGTTTTGGGATATTCAGTCCCGAATTGGACACTCAAGTCCTGAAGTCCATCAACATATGCCTCGAAACTTGACAGTGCGTCAAGTCATTGAGAACGCTTGGTCGGAAACATTCCGCGCAAAACCAAAGTTAGACAGTGTTGCCGAAGAAAAGGTCGAGGCGGCTCTTCGTTGGTTCGCTCCCGAGCTACATCCAAGCTATTCTTCCGCATCTCACGAGAATCTTTCATGGGCGGATGAATATATGTTTGGTGGTTTATCTTTCAGTGCACAGCGCGTTGCGCTCTTTATACGATCTATGATCAAAAGTCCTGACGTGGTGGTTCTAGATGAGGCATTCAGTGGCATGGACGATGCTGTGCGAGATAAGTGTACTCTCTTCCTCGAACAGGGCGAGGCCAAGACATACCAAGGTGAAGAAGTCATTGAGAGTGACGGCTCAAAGTCTGGTCAGATCAAGGTTCTAGGTCTTTCTGACCGGCAAGCGCTGATCTGTATTGCACATGTTAAGGAAGAGGTGCCAGACTGTGTAAGAGAGTGGTTATGTCTTCCTGAATCCAATACGGGACAGGCAGCAAGATTCGGACGGCTGGATGGTCCCTTGAGAGCAGAGGAAAAGAAATGGTTTGAGGTGTGGGGGTTCTAAAGCAAGGCCGCCATGTGAATAACCATTGACATATTAAAATATGTAAATATATAACAGTGAATGAATTACAAATAATTTGGGCAATTTGAATTCAATGACTTAAGGCCATATATATAATCTTATGTTGGTTTGCCATGTCTTGTAACTTCGGTATAGGGTATTGGGTGAAGTGGCAATCGGTTGAATTTAAGTATCCGACCGACAGCCCCGGCACATGAAATCAACCGACCAGACTGAGCAGACCTCCCTCCTCTACTTACACACTCAACCTCACATGCTCACTTGCCCATCTCGTGGACTGTAGGTTTACCAATTGAGCTCACCTGCGCAGGTTTCTTATATTCTTTCTTTTCTTCCATTTCTCTATACGATCAAAATGCCTTCTGCCAACGACAATATTGATGATGAAGATCTCACCATCCATGCCTGCTGCGCGCCTATAACAAATTTGACCCGACCTGTTGATTTCAGTGAGCTTGAGTACGTGATACCCGATCTTCTGTTGCAGAAGAGCTGAGTAACTCACAAGATTATGTACAGTGAGGGTGACGAAAGACCATTCTTCCACTGGCCCATCTTTGGACCCTTGGTAGTTGAGAATGAGAGTAGTGATGCACGCGATCACTGCGCCAATGAAAGAAGTATATATCCTATTCTGTCGTTTAATTCTGCTGTAGTCTCATATTCTCTTGGTAGCCTTCCTATCGTATCTTCGGTTGTCGATCTATATGGCCATTGTCTCGGTGGCTATAACGCTCTCATTCCATCTCAAGAACGAGGCTTCACCGTTGGAGCTACGAATGGCAAAGCCACTCGGCACGGTATTCTGGGCGCTTTCAGCCATGACTCTCTTTGCGGGAATGGGAAACTATATAAGTGAGCACTTGAATGGTTGGCGTTCTGGAATGCGCCAAACTAAACGGTTGTCTAGCAACGGTCAACAAATACAGCAAGCGAGCGGCTATTGTGCAAATCGGTTGGAAGACGCATGCAGTAAGTTTGTCGATATCTACCAAATACAAGACTGATAATAACATTACGACTACCTCAGGTATTCAGTCTCACGGCAGTCTCCATCATAGGGACCTGTATTATCTTACTGGTCATTGCCAAGGTTCGGCAATCATCATCTTCAGATTCTTAACATACATAAATATTCGAAACAGACCTTATTTAGGATTGCATCAATACATATTCATCACTCAACAGCACCTGAGCTTCCAATGCTCAATATGCAAAATAGCATGCGATAGATGGTAAAATGAGAGCCAGTCCCATCCTGTTCCCGGGTTTGATCGCATCCCGTTATTCCGTCTCCTTGGTGTCCTTGGCCGTATCCTTGCTCTTACAAAAGAGATCACTGGCGTCCTTGTTACGCCGTGGGAGTCCAAACTCATCCTCATCATTTATTACATTCGGTGGGCATCCGCCAACCTCCTCGCGAAACTGTTTTGTGAGCTCTAACGAAGTCGTCTCAAGCTCTGCAAGCGACGTAGACTTGCCACTCAATGAGACGAGCGGTAGGTCGCCCAACGGCAGCAAATCACCCTCACGAGGTAATGTTGCAAGCATGTCAACCGGCGAAGCTGGGTCGAACTTTGATGTCGCGCTATCTGCGTCTCCATTCTTGTCATTCTCATCACCCTCGCCCATGTATTCCTCTGGGGTATTAGGCAAGTCACTGTGTGCGCCCAAGATAGTGCTCGCCGTCTCTGGTCTCGGGTAGAGCGTCACATATCCCCGAATCTGTGAAAGTTGAAGAACATACTCCAACCAGGCCGGGTGCTTCTTGCTTGTGCTCTTCTTTGCTAAGAAAGCTGGCGTTTCTGTTCCTGTTTGTTGCTTTTCTAATATGCGCGACACATAGCCGTGCAGCTCAACCCACTTGTTCCCTATGAACAGGATGGCATCGCTGGTTGGGGCCTGCCAAAAGAAGGGGCTGGAACCCTTCTCGCCAGTCCCATCAGCAACTGGGACAGTGAAGGGGGTCGTATCATCAAGAAGTGTGCTGGGAGAATGGAAACTAATGCCCATCATATTCTCATTCCAGTCTTGGAGAATGGAAGACTGTGAATAGAGGCTATGTAAGAGATTGTATTTCACGTCTCGTCATGTCAACAACCCGTATTCTACTGAAGAATGGAGCCGTCACTTACAATTGAAAAATTGAGGTGATACCTCAGTATGAGCTGCCAATACAAGCACATGATTGTGGGAAGGCTTGCTTGGCCAGAATGATTCCAGAAACCGCACGGAGCTCTCCTCCTCATCCATCTTACGTGATGAGACTCGATGGCGCAGAGAGAGCATCTGCGACTGGGGCAGCTGGCCAGAAGCCTTAGAAGGCCAATGAAAGCCAGACAAGAAATTCTCCAACGGCTTCTCAACGACCGGTGGCAACTCGACCGTAAGCTGGGGAACTGACAGGGCGCTCTTATCAGCCCTGCGCAACGATGTGAGAAGTCTTTGCAGATTGGCTGTGCCAACAGCAGGTGCTTGGACCAATATGTCGAAGTGAACCTTGTTCCAAGCTGATGGTAATTAGCGAAATACTAGTTGAGCGTTAAGGAGACTACTTGCCGGCCAATGCTGAAGCGTCAAGCCTGGAGATCCACGCAAGACGAGTTTCTGGCTTGTCTGGCAATTCTATAAGAGTAGCCCTTGTCCCAGAGACTTGATCCCGAATAGCCTGGAGGAAATATTGCTCTTCAGTGGGAGTAGAATCCACTATAATCGCCTGAGGATGCATAAAGCTCTCGAAGTAAACTGGGTATTATGTTGTTAGACAATGCGTAGCTTGAACGGGCCAAGAATGGACCTTACAAAATGCACGGATAGTAGCGAGTTTCAGCCTCAACTCTGAAGACGTGGAAGCATAGTCGGTGCGGGCATCTACAGGCAGTCAGCCAAAGGACGTATGAGATCCGAAATGAGACTACATACCATGTACATATAGCTTGCAGCTCTCGTCGATGCCGTTTATTTCGAGAAGTTCCTTGATAGGAATATCGTTTCTGCTCATGAGCGCAAAATGGACATGGTTCTTTTCTTGCGCCGACATCTTACAAGCCATTGGCAGAAGCACAGAGGCGCTGTTGATGCTGGATGCAGCAAACAGGATATTTTTGTTCCTATCATATGCGCCCCCGGTCCCTTGGATGTTGCGCAGTGTATCTGCGAGCTCTGGAAATTTGAGAGGTCCCTTGTAGAGTTTATCCTGTCCTTGTTTACGACCCGAATGAGGAGATCGTCCCGATGTCGTCTCAGTCGACTTTTCGGAGGGAGATGCTAGGTTGTATATGGTGAAGAATACAATCATTATGAGGACCAAGACCGAAATAAGGCGACCGACGGAGCTGCGACGGGGAGCGCGGGGTGTAGCTTGCCATTGGGAGCCAGATCCCGAGTGGCTATAGCGATGGCCCGGAACATAAAGATCGTCATCTTTCTTATTTGCCATTTCTTCATCTCCTGCCCAGAACCGCGCTTTTGTCCTTCCGCGTGCGGGTGTCATGGTGATGTATTATTGCTCTCCTTGCCGGTCGTGAACGTTGGGATCTTAAGGGTCGATTGAGCTCATGAGAGCTAGCTTATTAGCGACTACCTGATGAGGGACAGGTACTTATACGGCGAGTATAAACATGTGGATGGGTCAATCGCAGTCGGCGATTTATCGAGAGGTTGCGACAGAAGAATAAGCGTTGAATAGTTTGGATCATGTATGATAATTATTAAAGGATGAAGGATGGAGGATGATGGAGGAGACGTTACTGACCCTTGTTGGTTTGGTGCTTCCCCAGGTAGAACAGCGTGGCTCGTGCTTACCTTAGCTATCTGCGTCCCGTCCGTCACTCTCTTACTCTGGTTGGCGCAGGTACCTAGCTTTCAGAGAGCTTCAGGTCCCTTAATACAAAGATAGGCTAACTGGATATAGGTTGAGCTATAGTTGCAACTTGCATGGAAGACATACTGCAAACAATATGAATGAATCCATATCGCTTTCATGCTAACATTGGTGCTTATGTTTCATGTTGTGAGGCCAGACTGTGATGCAAATTCTTTCTTTCTCAGCAATGTTTTCTGCACTAGCAGTCACCCCCAGAAACAAGTAATACCTCTTGAAACGCATCGACTATCTTACCTATTTACATATCCTAATTTCTTAAGTTAGGTTAGATAGGGAGTTACCACAAGATCTATGGGCCAAGAAATCCAAGCAAACTCGAGGGTCCTACCTGAAACATGAACAGGAAGACGAGATGAGATTGGATCAACACACATTGATTGTAACATTAGACCGATGGCATTGTTTCATATACCTACTATTACCTTATCTACCTGAATGGAAATAATTTAATTCTCAAATGGTTGTTGAGCTTAAACGTTGACCCTTGTCAGGCTTAACTCGGGATATTTTCATGGTGGGGCACGCTTCGATTCGCTGGAAAATGTTCATGTAAATTTTTATTAGCCACCTTCAAATATACCAACCAACTTTACTTACACTTCACAACAACAACAACAACAACAACAACAACAACAGAATAAAATCAACAAAGATGGGAAAATCTCGCCGAAATCGCGGCCACGCTGCCAGAAAAGATCCCATTGCAAAGGCCATCAAGCCTCCTTCGGACCCTGAACTCGCTGCCCTTCGTGAATCAAAGATTCTTCCCGTCATCAACGATCTCAAGAGCGCAGACCCCAAGTCTCGTTCTGCTGCTGCTTCGGCTGTGTCAAACATCATTCAGGATGAGAGATGCCGAAAGCTGCTCCTGAGAGAGCAGATTGTTCATACTATCACTACACAAACTCTCACAGATGCTGCCCTCGAGAGCCGTGCTGCTGGTTGGGGCATCCTGAGGGTTCTTGCGCAAGAGGAAGAGCCTGATTTTTGCGTTCATCTTTATCGTGTAGATATTCTCACTGCTATTGAGTTTGCTACCAAATCGGTATGTATCACTGTTACATGGATGGAGTACATATGCTAACCCCCCAACAGATCACCGAGATTCTACTCTCCAAGGACTTAGAGTTCCAAAAACGTTCAAAGCCTGAGCAAGCTACTATTCTTAGCATTGCTTCATCACTCATCTCTCTTATCACTGCTCTCGCCGAAGCTCAAGATGAGATCCTAGAAGCCATCTCCCGTAATGCCACCACCACTCGCTTTCTCCTGCTCCTCACTTCAGATGAGCTCGCCAGCAACCCTGAAATCGTCTCACTAAGAAGTGATGCCCTTGCTTGTCTCATGATTCTCTGCGAAGACAACGAGGATCTCTCCGACAAAGTTGTCAACGCTAAGGAGCACCGCACTTATGGTACTTTGCTTTCTCTCCGCAAAACAGCTAACAGTGATGGTGTTCTCGCATGTGGTGTTCTTCACAACCTCTTTTCTTCCCTTGAAGGACAAGACATCGCCCTTGGAGCTGATAACTCGCTCTTAATTCCAACCCTCTCGCAAGCTCTCAAGAGCTTTGAGCCAGGCCAAATGTCTGATGGCTTGGGCTGGGCTAACCCCGTTGAATATCAACAACTCGCCTTGGAGATCCTGGCTTCTATTGGAACAGCATTGAACGCATCATCGGAGGCCGAGCCCCAAAAGGAGGAGAAGCCTGACCCCAAGGACGATGAGGAAATGGGTGACGCAGATGAAGATATCTCTGATGGGGAGGAAGAGGGGGCAGAGGATGACGAGGAAATGGATGAAGATGAGCTGGAAGCTGATATGGAGATGGTCACTGGTGCCGACAGAAATGAAGAAGAAAGCAATATCGACGATCTTCCCATCCTCAAAACGCTCGTCGATAACGCTCTCCCTGAGCTCATCCGTATTGCCTCCCTCTCTCCCACAGACGACATTTCTCTCCGTCTGCAAGGCCACGCTCTCTCTGCCCTCAACAACATCGCCTGGTCCGTCTCCCTCATCGACTTCTCCGACTCTCACAACGCCCCTATCCAAAATGCTTGGGATCCGGTTGGCCGTGCTCTCTGGGCCCAGGTCATCGCTCCCATTCTCGCTACTGACACTGCTGATATCGACCTCGCAACTCACGTCACTAGCCTTGCATGGGGCGTCGCCCGCTCTCTTCGAGGACGACCCAACACTCCTTTTGCTGATGAGCACCACCGCTTCATCGCTCTCTATCAGGCAACAAAGGGCTCGCCCGCCGCTCAGAATTCAGAAGACCCCTTCCAATCTCTCAGCGTCAAGTGCATTGGTGTTCTCGGCCAGTTGGCCCTTGAGCCCGCACCTATCGACCGAAACCGAGATATCGGCACCTTCCTCATCACTCTGCTTGCTGGTCTCCCCGACACACCGACCGCTGATGCACTTGAGGCTCTCAACCAGGTATTCGATATCTACGCTGACGAGAGCTACTCATACGACAAGGATGTTTTTTGGAGCAACAACTTCTTGCAGCATCTTGATGAGACACTACCTAAGGCGCGCACCATGATCAAGGCCATTGACAAGCGTGCCAACAGCGAGTTGCGTCTGCGTGCTGATGAAGCTGTGTTGAACCTGAACCGCTTCTTGACATACAAGAGGAAGAACAAGCCCCAGGCGTAATTGGTTAAATAAAAGCACTTGCCTTTTTTGAAATTTATTGAAATTTATTATAATTGCCCATCCATTCGCCTACAATGTGATTCCTTGTGCTAAATCTATCTACCATGCGTTAAGATGAGTTCCAACATCTGGCACCAATATCTGTGAAACGTCTGATGTCAAAGTGTTGACAACCCCGAAATAACAGCCATTATGTTCCATGCCAAGAGGAAAACTGGATTCTTTTAACACCGTTCAAAAACTCGATAGAGGCCTTTCAAATTTGCAACCTCGAGCACTCCGTCTTCCATCAAGGGTTTGGTTGCCACCAATCTCGCTTTGAATGCTGGAAAGAAGACATGCTCAACAGCATGTCTAACATGCTGGCGGCGTACTCGCACTTCGTTTGAGATATTCTCTTCACGAAGGCTTTCTGGGTCACCCGGCAACGTTGGTAACTGTTCGGGAACGTAAAAGGTGGCTAGTTCTCGTAGGAAGGAGTCGAAGCAGGCCTTTTCCTCCGTCCAGTCAACGCTAGGGCCTAGACGGAGGAGGAAGCGAGGGAGCTTGACGAGAGGCGGCATATACCCCTTGATGAGTAGCGGCAACGAAATCAGTTCGCCAGCAGGCGATATCTCCAGAGAAAAATACTCGAGAAGCATCTCGCGACGCTCGACAAGTTGATCTGCCACACACTTTACCAAGTTTTCGACATCAAAGTCTTCATCGGGTGAGGTAATAGTGCTCCTCTCCATTTCAGCTGCCATTCGAAGAAGTTCGCGGAGGTCTAACGAGGGGCCAAATTTGATGGTTCCAAAGTTTCCGAAGTCTGTAAGTCCCAATTGATAGAAATACTCGTAGCAAGTTCGACCATAATCGATCAGGTACAGCTTGACGCCGCCTTGAATTGCTGCTAGTCGGCGCTTTTCATCAACGATACCGATGAAAGTGTGATTGGAGAATATCTCGGTCAGATCGTGGTGTGCGTCTTCTCTAACCTCTTCCCTCAATTGTTTTATGCTGTTGAGTCGGCACTGCACTAGTTCGCGATCTACCGTCTCATATTCAAGGGTTTCAGGGGCAGGAGTCACACCACCAGTGCGATCCATAGAGCCAGTTGATTCACTTGGGCCGGCCCGGGCGAACATGGATGTAATCTTCCTTTCAGTTGTGTCCGTCCTCACTAGATCATTGGAATATCTTCGCTTCTTTGATGCCGGCGTTCTTCTGGGAGTACCATCGCTCTCCGTTTGTGGAGTGGAATCAGCCGCTTTCGCACCAGGAAGGAGGGTTTGTGTCATAAAAGTCCGGCTCGTGTCTACCGCAGCAAGTTTAGATTCGATATGCTCACATATCGACTGAATAATCTCATCCTCACAGAGGAAGTGCACCTCTCTCTTTGTTGGATGAACATTGACGTCTACCCGAGCGGGCTCGATCTCAAGACTGAGGTAGATGAATGGGTGACCATTCTTCGGTAAGAAATTGGCATATGTTTGCTCAACCGCTTTCTTGATGTGGGGCGATTCAACGCAACGATGGTTGATGAATAGTAATATCGTTGTCTTCTTGACCGAGTAATTTGCATTAGTGGTAAACCCCTCAACTTTGAAACCCCAACGTGCTTCAGCAACCGAGAACTCCAAAAGTTCGTTTGCCACTGCACTGCCGTGAATCTGTCTGATACGATCAATGATTGTAGCATTGGCCTGTATTGATAGATTGGTAGAAGCTTCGCCTGCTTTCTTGCAAGTAAAGCCGACACCCTTGCAATGCACAGCGTATCGCCCAACCATATCAATAATCTTGTTGAACTCATCAGCTGGCGAGCGAAAGGCTTTCCGTCGGGTTGGTATATTATAGAAAAGGTCTTCCACTGTGATCTGAGTCCCAGGACGGCCCGCAACACCTTTCGGTTCTGCTGGCTGTCCAGGCTTTGCCGGAGCGAGTTTTCCATCAAGATAATGGGCTCTCCAGGCGAGATCCGACTCTTTGGTCTTGGTGGTCACTGAAAGATGGGCAATGTGGCTGATACTGGCAAGAGCTTCACCCCTGAAGCCGTAGGTCGCGATGGCAGCCAAGTCTTCGAATGTGGTAATCTTTGATGTGGTGTGGCGCTCACAGAGAATGGCCAGATCCTCTTTCTATCCTCAGAGTCAGCATTATAAGCATATGTGTAAATCTAAATCCAAATTACCTGGATACCACAGCCATTGTCTGTTATTTGGAGCAGCTTGAGCCCGCCCTCCTTGGCGAGAACATCCAGGTTGGTCGCCCCAGCATCAACAGCATTCTCGATAAGCTCCTTGAGGGCATGGACAGGAGCCACAATGATCTCACCGGCAGCAATCTTATTTACAACGCTCGGGTCCAGTGCCTGTTGATCGATATTAGCGGACAAGTCCAGACCATCCATGAGGCGTTGGGGAACAGCCTCAGGTTTGCCTACCTTGATTCTGCGAGGCGCATCATCTTTGGCCGGTACATTTTCGACAGGCTGTCCATCAGCATTTCTCTTGGTGCCGCTTGGAGGGTAGTTGTGAATGTCTTCGGAGACTGTTGGGACACCTCCCATATGAACATCTGCATCTGTTGCCATTTCGAGCTAAAAACAACCAAGATGTCGCGCCAGGGCGCATAAGCAAGCCTATGGTGTGCTACCAAAATTTGTGTGGTTTCGTCGTTCAGGACAGAGTGAGAAATAAGGTGGCGACAAAGGTTGCAGGTCATGCATGCGTGGGCAAGTTGCTTTTATTTCCTCTTCTCTCATTATAAAACGTTTCGTCGTCCCATGTCTGCGTTTCCCATGCCGCTAAAGAATGACCGCGACCAAGGATGATTAGACTCGGGTCAGACACTATTTTCAAGCCGATACGCTGAAAGGTAGACAAATGGTTCATGCAAGACAAGGACAAGGCATAACAAAGGGTTGTTAGCAGGCCTCATTGATAGGCAGTTCCGCGCGGACGGCTGCGCACGTGACTAAACCGTAATATCGAAGGGCGCACCTTCTGTCCAATACCTCTGAAGCTCATCACAACTTCAAGGAAGGTTGAATGCAATTCGAATGGTACCTTCTGTGTTTAGAGCTTGTACCTAGCTTCAAATCATTTCAGACTCGCGCTCACCCAATTCCAAATCCCAAAAGATAAGGTACCTCCATACGTGTTTACGAACAAGGATTCAACCCGCTTCAAAATTACAACTGCATAGATGGATGAGGTTAAGACAACTCAACTCAACGCCGCGGTATCAAGGCAACGGGAGAGAAAATATGAGAGATGATAGAACAGAGCGTGAAGTTCACGCTGTTCAAGATGGGGTCAGCTTCGCCGTGTGTAGGGCGGATAAGTGGTGCAGTCAGCAGTCCAAAAACAGGTAACAGTTACACGAGATATTCAGTCGTCGGCCAAATAAAGGTGAGGCTCAGATTGGTCCATGACAAAGAACCTAATATGGTAAATGCAATTGAACAACCTAATCAGCTAGAGCAGGGGTAAAATGTACCTGAATTGCCGGCTGCAGGTCTTGTGTAAGCAGAATGGGCTCGTGATTCACTGAAAATTCTCCTTGTAAGGCTTCCTCCACATTCGCGTATTGCGCTTGCGCTGTTGCACTGCCCTGGTGAACGCCCTCTTTTTTTAAAAAAATTTTAATCACAAATGTGAAGAAGTTCTATCATATTTGACGTCAAATTCTTTTGTTAAAATTTTCATGCTTCTGCCCCTTGCCCTCTTGGGCGTCAAGCTGCATGCGCAAACTTCGACATTGCCATTACACTTTCAACCCCCAATCAACTGGGCGCTCCTCATGTGTCACCACCTCAGATTTGACAGTTTCTACCGATTTTCTTTTTGACTGAAACATGCGTGTTGTTTGGTTGCATAGACTATCTTGCCCTGATTGGGCTGTTCCTGAACTCTTGATCGTGAAGTTTTGAACGGCTGCCTGAGGGGCACAGCGCAAACCAGCGCCCGAGGAAAGAGACAAGAGATGATACCTCACAGCAGAATTTGATAGACTCCCATGTTTTGTGTTATTTTGTAGTATGATGTACAAGGCACCTAATTATTTGCCACCGGCGCTCTGCGCAATGTCGCAGGCAGTTCAGATGTCGGCTGACTTCATTGTAATTGATGCAAATCACACAATGGTCTTTTGCCCCTGCGTCTGTCTGTAACACTGGATCTAAAGCACACTGCAATTGTGCCGACTTTGTAAATCTATTACCTTCTAAGTTTGTGAGAAGCCAGACAAGCCGTTACATTGCCTCGTTGGGTGAGCCTTGGGGCCTAGGATAGGCTCTCAGGCTCTCAGCTCAGTTAGGTGATGGTGTATGGCGCACAGCCTAGATATACAGCACATACACTTTGTAACTCGAAGTTGAGGGCTCCAACTTATGCAAGGTACCTCACAGTACGGATGTAGAATGCCGCATGCTTTTTCCATTCCCCCCCCATCTTCTCGTCGACCAAGCTAGTCGGGAAAGCAGTTTGAAAATAGGAATGGACATTTAGTCACTGCCTACCATATTTCAGGTATAGAAAATAAGGCAGACGGGTCGCCAATGGGACGCCCATAGAACCCGGAAGTAGGTATATAAGACTACCTATTGCCCAGTCAGTTGATCGCAACATGTTCCTCGTCAACTTTACTCTCTTGGCAATCAAGCGTAAACCAAACAATAGATTTGTTCATCTTCCCCATTCTTCAACTCTTCTCTGTTGTTAGCCCGTCGAGAGATCAACCGTTGGACCCTGCAACCATACATAAACCAACCACAGATCCTTACACATATCTCTAATCTACCTACCTACCTACCTATTCAAAATGACTACCACCACGAGCTCATACATAAGCCCACCTTCAACGAACAGGTATGTTTCTTCTTGACGAGTTTCGAAGTAATTATCATGTTAATATGGCGTAGCTGTCTGTGTTCCGGCACCAGTCACGGATCGTCACGTTCCAGCTCCTCCGCATCAAGCGGCTGCTCCCACTGCAGCTCACGGCTCAAATCCCCGCCTTCGGCCCCGGACTGCCCCGCAATCGGGGACCGCGACAGTAACGTCTTTTCATACATTGGTCCTTCTGGCTACCAAGGTGCTACTGCCACTGGCACCGATCCCCTAGCACAAGAACTTCATGGTCAATGGAAAGATAGCGCGCAGCTTGACCATGTGTTGAAACACTAGGTGGCCAAGAAAGAAGGAAAATGAAAAACCCAAACCCCAAACCCCAAACCCCAAAACCGTAAAGTTGGAGGCCATAGAGCATACCTAAGCTTTTTATATTGGACAGACAGCTGAAGGTAGCAAATCGGGTGCGAGACTGAACGTCGCAAGACAAAATATGTATCAATATTGTCATTTCGATATCTCTATTCTTCGAGTTTGAGATTGTATTGATATGTTCTTCTGTTTTCTTTTCTTTTTAATTTTTTATTCTTCTTGCATGTGGGATTGACTTCATGAAGCTTACTAGACAAACTGGTACATGAATAAACAAAACTACTTCCTTTGATATAAGCATACAAGTAAATGCCATGACATATTGTATTATAGTTTCATAGCTATATAATATATTCTCTCCCACTTCCCGTGACATCATCTCCGAACTCAAGCACCGCCACATGTTCGGGGCGTCGGATCCTCCTCCGTCATCTAAGCGCCTTTTCGACCATATCTCGACTCCGTCTCCCTAGGTACGTAACGTTGTCCGGATAATGGGTAACGGGAGGGGGGCGGGCAGGCGATGTGACAGGTTAGGAACGGCTCGGAGAATATTAAATTAAAACAAAGTATGCTTTGCAGGCGCGAACATCCTTTAAGCACCTAACGTCTCTTTTAAACGCACACGCCCCCCGGGAACCCCCTGCGAACGGCACCTCAGTTAACAAACCCAGATTTGGATATCGATTCGCATATCGCCTCCTTCTATTGGATCCATGATTCAACCTATATCCGAGCCTACGGTACTTATCCGTTACACTCTCTCTTCCGCTCTCACTCTTTATTGGCTTTTAAAAGCCCTGTCCATGTCCTGCTCCTCTCACTGCCGCACTGTCACACTTCACTTTCATGGTATTTGCTTGCACCTTTGTGTCACCAACACGTGCCATTCATTACCCATTGTACCTAGGCATCATGCTTTCATCCTCTCCTTTTCTTCTTCCATAGCCTGCTCGGTTCACAATATCTCCTCCCGTCTTCACTTCTCCTCTGTCCCGTCTAAAGCGCACAGACATGGCCAAGCCACGTTCTGTCCAATTCCCCAAAAGCTTCCCTCAGCAACTACAAATCCCATCATATAGCAACACACCTCGCAATTCAACAAATATGTTGTCTTCTTATACAAATCTGTCTAGCCACATTGATCAACTCAATAAAACTCAGCCGTATGGATATCATCGACTTTGCAAAGCTGCAGTCGTCCCCCAGACCCAACGCCGCCGCCGACTGTAAATGCACACATGCCCTGTCCTCAACCACATCACCGAGCCTTATTCACCTAGGTTTCTTACTCCCATCAACGTAACAGTACACAAGACGCAATGATACCAACAGGAATATAGTACATGCGTTGTCCTAATAGACACGAAATCCCGCCGCATTAAATTCAAAGCAACAAAAATCAAACGACAAATCATATCTATCTCGGTGCACCATGAGAACAGTTTCTATCCCAACTCTCGAGGGTCAAATCAAATTTCAAATATTCAAAACACTATCGTGGTCGCTCTTCGTCGTCTGGCCTATCGATTAGACCACCGATATCAACTCGGTTTGGCCTCTCCTCACGCGTTCGTGGTCTAGGCTGCTCAGGTTGAGCCCGGATTGGTGGAAGCTGGAAGGCTGCTTGAGGTCGATATGCGCTCGGATGGGGTAGTTCGCTTCGCGGAACATTATATGACGGTGGCCCTCCATATTCTGTATGGCTTGGCGATGCAGCATACGATGTTGAACCCACTCCAACCGCCACCCCAGGACTTATGTTGGCAGGCAATTGTGTTGGGGGAGTTGCAGCCGGTCGTGATACCAGTGGCACTTCGTTGAATCGGCTCCTTGACATATCAAAAGGAGGCGCAGGCGGCACCGGGGTTCTGTATACAGACTGAGGTGTCGGTGGCTGAGAGCCATAGGGATGTGCGGCTTCTCTGTTGGCAGGAGAAGATGGCAGAGGATAGGTGTGTCGAAGTGGTAAGCTGAGCACCATGACTACGAAGTAGATAGAGCCCTCCTTCTCAAGCCCAAGCCGAATCGGATATTGCCTCGCTTGTCCATCGGCAGCTCTGAATGTCAGGTACTCGTGGCGGTCGAATTGATACCGCCCGATGTCCTCCGCGCCAAAACCTAAGCCCTGGATGATATGGTCGAGTCGAGAAATAATTGGAGGCAAATAGTTTGGTTCCTTTCGGGTTTGCTCCTCGATTAGCTGGCTTCGAATAGAATTGACCTTTTCCCTCTCTGCATGAACGACAACATCTTCCAATTTCTGTCCCTGGAGTTCCGCATGGCCTACTGCCTCCATGAAGGCTGGAGATGCCTTCGCAAAATCCATCTTCATGTTCAAGAATGCAACAGGATCTGCTCCTCGAAGACCGGCCGGTAGAGGGGATGGGAATGTTGATGCTTCCATATTCGGTGTTCGCTCAGGATATCTCGGATTCATATGTTCCCTGAGATCATATTGTTAGCGCATAGACAAAGGAGTCACTGCGATATATTATCGTCCTTACCCAGGTCCCATTGGAACACCCGAAGGATATATACTCAGTGGTCGCCTTGTTGCCGCATCTTGTGGATGAGGGAACCTGGTTGGGTCATAACGAGTTTCACGATCGTCTCTTAGACGCGGCCTACCCCTTTTCTTATGTTGAACATCGATACATGCTTCTTCCTTCCCATTCGTAATACATCTTGAACACGGACGTTGTGCTATTGTCAAGTCAGCTCCATACCCGTGTCGATGTCAGGTCGCATAATGAAGAGCGTATTCCACTTGGACCAAGGTCCATCCCCATCGCCCACAACAAAGACCTTGTTGATAAGTACATGGCAACAACTTTTTCTTTCCATAGAACAGGAAGTACAGCATGCTTGGAGCGCACAAGGAAGCCAGTGACAAAGCGCTAGCAATACTGCAACCAGTTCCTAAATTCGAAAAGAATTCAAGGTAGGGAAGAGGGCGACACAAGACAATATAAAGAGTTTTCGTAAACATACCGTCACAGCTAAAAACTCGTTAATATATCGACTCATGAGAAAGCATAGGCAACTTACCGAAGGTGTGCTCGCTTACAAGGAACACATGCGGAAGCCACATGGCCTTTGGTTTTCCTCTGCGATTTTGGTGAAGTCATTGGTTGGTTCTCGACAACTGAAGGGCGGACAGATGACGCATATGGCGAAGATTCCCCAGGGATCCCAGGTGGCATATAACCAACTTGTTGAGGCACGGGTGGTCCTCCCGATTGGATATAAGAAACAGGTCGAGGCATGACATCGTCTGTCCGCCGATACGCATATGGCGACGTGTCTGGAGCTCCTTGTTGGAATAGCCTAGGTAGCGCGGTTTGCATATTGGGCGGTCCTCGATGGTCAGCTGGCAATTGTTGATTCGAGTTACCCCAATAACGATCAGGCTGATTGGAGGCCAAGTACCCCCCTGGTGTTTGCCCACGATCACCAGCGTCTTGGGGCTGTTTCGGGGGGAGGGGAGGGGATCCTGACATGGGCGGAGAGGGATATTCCCGGTATCGAGCAGATTTATTGAGCTCTGCGCTCTCGGGTACCCAGGCCAGGGTTAATGCGATTTGCGCCAGGTCTGAGATACCGCGGCGTTGGC
>JAALXK010000310.1:0-20975 GCA_012977745.1 Fusarium anguioides | reverse complement strand
GGGATCCACATCCCATGAGCCTTCACACCATCCATTACCATCGACCACGCCGCACGTCGCATCCTAAACCCTTCCCCCAAATCTTTCTCCTTCTCGAATTCCCCACGGAACCTGAAGGCTTCTAAGGCCAGGTCACTTAGAGTCGAGTTAAGTCGCCGGCTCTAGTAAGTATCGTTATTGACTGTCCCGTCCTTTGGGTAGTTGGTCGACGTTCCAAGTTATTTTCTTTTCTTTTAATCGGTCGTTTGTGTGTAAGTCTCTCATCCTTCTTTCCCTTGACCGTTGCTTTGCCCTTCTCCGCTTCATGAGTCGAGTCGAGTCGCTTCAACGCTGGTGGCGATTCGTTACTCCATATAATTGGCCTACACCGTTATTTCTCCTCCGTTGGGCTCTCGGATTTACTGACATGTCCCCTTAGACAATCTTTGTTGCGTCTTGATTCCGCATGTCTTGATATCAAGCCATTAATCAACCAACCCCTCCTCTCCCACCGGTGTTTCTCTGCATCCGCCCCGGATCGCAGTTCTGGGAAGAAAGGACCCCGAACACCTCCACTTAAGAGCCTCACCAGATTTACGATGGGTGTATCCTCCAGAAAATCTCTTCCACTTCCCGCCCCTACCGAAACCGAGACTAATACCACCCCCACCGACCTCACAACGACGGTGGATGGGGTAAATCCCGGTGACGAGAAGTCCTCCTACTCAATTCCCGAAGACGGAACGCCCGTCACCATTCCAACTCGTGGACACAAGGCCAGCAAATCTCAGACCTCATTGCTCATCGAATACTTCGAAGGCGGCAAGTCAACTGTCGGCTCAACAGGCGAGCGACGTCCCAGTGTCCGTGTCCGCCTGACACCATCCAAGAGAGGCCGTTCCGACCATCATCTTCAAGTTACAGAAACAAAAGGCGCTCGCAATACCTCTGTAACCCGACGGATTCCTCTGGGTGACTCGGAGTATCTGGACGGAGACGACGGCAACAGCATGACTTCTTACGCCTCTGCTACTGAGGAATCCAACGTCTCGAGAAATCCAATTGACATTGAGATTGATCGTAGCCACACGGGACGACGACGAAGACCAGCAAGTCCCTTGATTCCTTCAGAGACGTACAACGTCAACGCTTCGGATATTTCTGCCATCCCATCCGACAGCTTCCTTGACGGTGACGCCAAGGGTGACAGTCCCTCAGCAACCCGAGAGATGGTTGCAGCAGCCGGTGCCGGTGCGCTTGCAGGTGCTGCAGCAGATGAGTTGAAGAACCGCAAGAGCCGAACCAGGGATAGGTCAAAGGTATCGGAGACAAAATCGTCAAGGGAAAAGTCAACATCGGAAAGAAAGCGTCGACCAAAAAGTAGAACCAGCAGCGTCTCTGAGAGGACGGAAGAGCCTATTAAAGCTCATCGCCGTCGCTCCAGCAGAAGCCAGCAGGAATCCAATGTGTCAGGTCTTGACTCGAATGTCTCAGGAACTCATTTGGCTCCCAGCCACCGCACCCATGCAACACATTCCTCACGCTCAGATGTCTCCAAATCATCAATCAACAACCCCAAACTGCTCGAGACAGTCGAAGACGCCATTCGCCGCTTGATTCTTCCCGAGCTCAATGCTCTCAAGCGAGAGACCAGCAAGAGGGAGAGCCGCCGCGACTCCTTTACTTCATCTGCCACATCAGTTTCCAAGGACGAGTTGACCCCCGACCGCCGGCGGTCGTCAGGTCAACGGAATGAACCAAAAGATAGACGCAATAGAGAGGCTCGTCACGTCCTCGAGGCCAACTCTGATGTGAGCCATGATTCTATCGACGATGACTATCAATACGATAATGAAAATGTCACACCCAAGCGTAGTGGTGGTGATATGCTCAAGACTGCCGCGGCTGGCGTGGCAGGAGCAGGTATTGCATCATCGCTCCTCTCCGATAGCACACAAGGCGATCGAAAGCCGAGAGAAAGACGACGTCGGCGAGCCGAATCTGCCCACAGCCGTGGTCTAAGCCGTGATCAGTATGCAGATCAGTACGAGGATGATCACGTAGTTCCGCAACCACCAATGCCTCTCATGAGCGAGATCAACCCCTCTGAAATGACCAGGACCTCTATTCGATCCGCCGATACTGATAGACCCCATTCGGCTAGTGAGGAAATCACACCTGTTAAGAACATTCCCGGTGGATACGTCTCGGGAACCTCGACACCAACGCCATCAGCAACTCCTTCAAATCTCGAAAACACATTATCCACCCAGCACGCCAACGTATCTCATGGCGACCTGACTGCTCTTCCGCGCGGTCAGAAAGACTACGTCGAAGAGTATGAACCCGATGAATTCGGCCAAAAGCATCCTCTTGAACGTCAGGCTCAATATGAAGAGGACGACATTTCCGACAATGATTATCCTGAGGGTGGATACGACAACTCCTATTTCGCTACTCAGGATGTTCCCCCTCCGCTGAAGTATGTTCCCTACCAGGCAGGTGCCCGAGGCCTGAGCCCTATTCCTAGTGTCTCTGGCTATACCGAGGGTGGCAGCGAGTACCATCCTCGCAACTCGAGGAGCATGCACTCTACAAGCGATGCCTACTACGAGCGATCTGGGGAACACCGCAACAGCCAATCTACTCCTTCTCTGAATTCTCTTCGAGAAAGGGAAATTGACCAAATGTCACCTCAAAGTTCCGGAGTGGGCTATCGCAACACTGCCTACACGGATGACAGCGAGCTTGAGAAGGTTGCATCTGGACAGGCCGTGCGTGGCGTTGGTGCCAACCCCAACCTCGTTCACCCTCCTATGGGTCCCGAATCAGCAGTAGCTTCCCTTGTCGAGGGCTCGATGCTCGATCAGTCTATGTTGAGCGGCTCCTACAGTGACTACCCTGGCCCTCGTGACTCAACCCTTTCCTACGATGATCAGTCAAGGACTTATAGCAGCCGTGGTGCAAGCCCTGACAAGCATTACATGGATGGCAGTGAGTTGGAGCCCGAGCGACATGCTACACCTAGTGTCATGTCTCAAAACAAGTCACAAGAGTTCACTGAGTATGACCTCGATGAACACGGCCGCAAGGTGCCTCGAACAAGATCTCCTACAGCGTCCGAAGTGGCCATTGCGACAGGCGCTGTCGCAGCTCTTAAGGCCGCACAAGGCAAGAAACATGCATCTGTAGAGGAGCCCGAGGAGTACCAAGGCGCCGGTGTCTTCCGAAACAAATCCTTCAAGGAGCGTACCTTGGAGGGCCATGAGCCTCGCAACACTCCTGCTCACAGCATCGACCGCCTTTCTTATGATGAGTCACCCAAGATGACTGCCACTGGCATGCCTGACTTCCACAACCCCATGCCCGAATTCGGTTACATTGACGATGATGCTCGTACCAACCCTTCAGTCGTGGCAGACCGCCTCGATGGTGAGCATTGCGATGATGCTTCTGAAGGTCGAGCGACACCTACCCCCCGGAACGTTGATCAACGAGCCGAGAGCGCTGCTAGCAACCAAGAACCCGGCGCTAGCCAGGATCAGGATGAGTGGCAGCGTACCTCTGATGACCGCAAGCGAGATACTCTTGTGACCAACCCCTACGAGGACGCAAGCCCTGTTGCCAACCCAGCTCTCAACGACAACCTTTTGGGAGCGCGTGGCTTTGGAGCGCCATATCACACAGGAAGCCCTGGCTTTGGCCCCAAATATGACGAAGGCTACATGTCTAATGGCAACAACCGAACTCCTGATCTCCAGCCCAAGGGCAAGGCTCTCCAGTTGGATATGCCTGGATCTCCCAACGCCGCTGGCCAAGATCCTTTCTACGCCCCTAAGGATGCTCGCCATCTGAGTGGTATGTCTCAGGGTATGGCCTCGCCTTTTTACGATGCGGCTACTGGTCAAGGGATTGATCGCATTGAGAACAAAGACATTGTCGCGCTCATGCAGCACCTCATGGTTCGCGATGCTCAGCGCAGCGCCCGCGACACCGAAATCGTGGCATTGCTTATGAACTCCGCCTTGGAGATGCGAACTTCATTGAACGAGCTTAGGAATCTCGTCCAGGATACTAGCGATGATGTCATCTTCGCTGGTGCGGAGAACACTGAGAAGCTCCAGAAGGCAATCAACGGGCCTCGCCCGTATCCCGGAGCTCGATCATCCCAGACCATTTCCCAAGTTGATACATTCAACGAGGCCGCAGCCAAGAAGAACCTGTTCAAGCGGGCTTTCCAAGGTCTCAGCAACAAGGGAACCAGTGACTTCAAGCGCATCGAGGAGATCCTTATGCAAATTCTGGGTGAAGTCGACGAGCTCAAAGGACAAAACACTGTCCCCGCTCTTTCCACCAGCGGTGGTCGTGGCCCTTCCTTCGACAACCTACAGCCTGAGGGGCACTTCGAGCAAGATCGAGGCTATGAGCCTGAAGGCAACTCGACAATCACCCCAAGCCAGTCGGGACACTTCTCCCTCTCCCACTCCCGATCTCGCCTTGCCAACGAACGCAAGTTCTCTGATAACCGCATCAGCACTGTCGCCGAGCATGAGGATGAATACGAGCAGGCTCACCCCAGCCCAACAGGCGAGCGCAGCAATCCCAACATGCTAACACCAGAACGATCGGGCTTCCAACGAGGCAGCTCTGTTCCTCTTGATACTCCCCCTCAACCTTCTGGGGTTGCCCAGCCTATGAGCAACGAAAACACCCCTCGCACTACAGAGAAGCAGAAGAAGCACAAGTCTGGTCTTTCAGGCTGGTTCCCAAAAATCTCCAGATGGTCTGGGACCACAGCCTCCAGCACTGGCAAAGGCAAGAAGGAGGCCAAGTACGACGACTATCCTCCTTCGCGCTCTGGCTCTAGTCTCGGCGAGTATAACGATGGGGACTACAACCATGCCCCTTATGGCGAGGACCAGTTACACACTGGATTCCCTCAGCAGGAGCTTGCACCGGCACCCAACGCCAGCGACGCCATGCCAGCACCTCTCCGCCGCGAAATTAATCACACCCCGGGCAATGCTCCCAAGTACCAGGTTCACCGAAATTCGTTGAATCTTCAACATCCCCAGCCCAGGCAGGGCCAGACTGAGCGCTTCCGCAATGCCCTCGAGTTCTCGGCCCAAGAGTACAACGTCCCAATGACCCCTAGATCGGCTGACTGGGGTGGTTCAGTTTCTAGCTTGAACCAGATGACTCAAAACACCAACCGATACAGCCAAGCATCATCAACAGGTGCTCCCCAGGACCCTGCTTACTGGACAACCTCTCCAACTGGCCCCCCTCGACCTCCTAAAGAACCTATCGAGCCCACGGGCAGCCCCAGAGGCAGCCGCATCTCGAAATTGGCCAAGGGAAGCCCCGCTCCTCACCCCAGTGATGAGAGCGGATATGCAACAATGAGTGGCACCCATGTTAGCCACTTCTCAAATAGCCCCAAGCCAGAGAACCGTAACCTCAACGCTGCTTTGGGCGTTCCTACTCGACGACCTAGTGGGCCGCGAGCTATGACCCCCAAGAGCCCCGAGGAAGAAGCTCGCCGACGCAAGCGAGGTAAGCCTTGACCTGTTTCATCATGACTGATCGAACCTTAAGCTAACTTCAACAGATACTTTTGGCAGTGTTGCATCTCATAATACGGATGACACGGAGACCTTTTAGAAAGAGGATCACCTCGGCAGTCGTTCATTACCAGGATGCTGACAGATCTTTTGTCAAAAAATGACAGCAGCGCTTTGCTTTTCTTGACACCATCCTTCATCCTACCAACGTAGGCATTGACCGAGGTCAATTGTACGAACTTATTTTTATGGACATGAAACGGCCTTCAAGCGAATCACTTTGCTATAAGCGGGAGACACAGCTATAAACTGAAGAGATAGCCAGCCGAAACAGCGGCGAGGCAGCTTGTTGTGAAGAGTATAATGACGGACGAACAAACAAATAAACAAACAAAAAGTATATTGGGTGTTGGAAAATGCAAACAAAAAAAAAATGGGGGGGGGGGGGGNNGGGGGGGGGGAGTGAGAAGAGAAGAAAAAAGCGGGAAGAGGAAAGGAAGATATTTGCATCATGGAGCTTTTGATTCGGTTCTTGACGACGACATGACATGGCTTTCTTACTGCAGAGCGATACGTCAATGGTTTGATTTGCGAGCAATGATCTTGATTTGAATTGGATATTATGAGCGACAAGGGGAGGAGGATAGCATAGGATAGGACATGGTAACTCTCGCGACAGCACAAGTTGATGTGATTGTGCTTGGACATATTTCAAGTTAGATAGGGTTAGTCGATAGATACCATACCACCACCATACCTATTGGTTGTAATTTGGGGGTGAGAAGAACTCAATTGAGGTGAGTCCAATGCTGGACATCAACCCAAGCTTTTTGTGTCTTGTCTTACTCAGTGCCCATGTGAAGTTATCAATACTCAATAAATACCTATCTATGTCTCGACTGGACAAGGATTGACACCATAGGTAGATTTTCCTTAATTTATGTTAGTACAAAGTACTACCTCCATCAACTATGGAGTTTCTTCTTTTCTGGGCGGGGAAAGGTGTAAATCTCCGGGCTGTTACCAAGCTATGGACTCCGAGGTCGGTGGAGGGAGCTTCCCCAGACGCGGCAAATAGCGAGCAGTCGATATCTAAAAAAATGTAGACGTCAGCATTCAATTTTTGGATCGAGTTATTCCAATATCTTCCTCATTCTGAGTGTTGCATAACGACTTAGGTACCTACCTGGCTGGAGAAATTCCATTATCTTATCTCATCGGGATTCTTTTGAACTTGAGTTGTCACATCGTGTCAGTCAACGGCATTGTTCTCATTGCTGTGTTGTAAAGTCTGGAGGGTGGCTGTTCAATGACAAACACCCAGACTCGGGAGAGAGTCAAGTCCGATAGATACCTACACAATGGCTGCGGATGTACAGAGGAAGGACAGGCTGAAAGAAACAGAGCCTGTGAAGGTCCACGGGGGAAAGGTCAAGGCTGTCAGTGGAGGTAGCAGTGCTCATGATTACAAAGGGTTCGTCGCGGGCGTCTTCAGCGGTATTGCCAAATTATCAGGTATGTTTCTCATTAACGTTATCCTCATAGCGTACGTTGAACTGATGATGTTATATAGTCGGTCATCCCTTTGACACCATCAAAGTTCGCCTACAAACAACAGACCCAAGTCGCTTCAGTGGCCCTCTACAATGTGTCACACAGACTATTCGGAACGAGGGCTTCCGCGGGCTCTACAAGGGCGCAACGCCGCCTTTGGTCGGATGGATGTTTATGGACTCAGTCATGCTTGGCTCACTTACCGTTTACCGTCGTCTTCTATCAGAGCACGTCTTCAACGTTGAACCTACAGGAACCGACGTCAAAGCATCTTCACCAGGCACAGCACTAAAGAGCCGCACAGCACTACCAAGTTTCGGCCACGGCATCGCTGGAATATTGGCAGGGTCAACAGTGAGCTTCATCGCTGCACCGGTCGAGCACGTCAAAGCACGGTTACAGATCCAGTACGCGGCGCAAAAGGCTGATAGATTGTACGCTGGGCCAATTGATTGTCTGCGCAAGATCTATCGATACCATGGTATTCAGGGCGTCTACCATGGCCTCTCAGCAACGTTGCTCTTCAGAGGTTTCTTCTTCTTCTGGTGGGGTAGCTACGATGTCTTATCGCGACAACTGTGCGAGAAAACAAATCTCAGTGCACCGGCTGTGAATTTCTGGGCAGGCGGACTCAGTGCGCAGATTTTTTGGTTGACGAGCTACCCTAGCGACGTTGTGAAGCAACGTATCATGACAGATCCGCTGGGCGGAGGACTTAACGATGGAGCCAGGAGGTTTCCTCGGTGGAAGGATGCAGCGGTTGCGGTGTACAAGGAGGGAGGTTGGAAGGGTTACTGGAGAGGATTTGTGCCATGTTTTCTGAGGGCGTTCCCGGCGAATGCCATGGCGTTGGTTGCGTTTGAGGGTGTCATGAGATCGTTGCCATGAGGTAGTGGCACATGGGCAAGAATGATATGATAGATTAAGCATACACTGTAAATTACGTAGCTTATAAGGCATAGGCCAGTTCAAGGAGCCATAGATAGCATTCGCAACTTGATTTACAATTTCCACATGCAGCAAAGTCACAGATATTGAAGAGAAAAGTTGAACACCACAAAGAGTGCCACACAAATGGCTGGGTCTATTGGCCGAGTCCTTAAAACTTTTTGTTATTCCCTGTCCCAATTCACCAATCCATTCCTGCGCCGTTGTAATGCAATTTGTTTCGTTTACTCGTCGTCCTCGTCAGCCTCGTCGTTGACGACGTTGAAGAACTTGAGCTCGTAGACACCTCGAGAGGTAGAGACGACGCGGAGCCAGTCACGGAGCTGCTGCTTCTTGAGGAACTTCTTGGTCCTATTCATAGTCAGTGTCTTGATCTTGACTCTCCCATCACCCGAGTTCTATGAGAGAGGCGAGGATCCAATGAGAAAAAAACATACAGGTACTTGAGGTAGCGACCAGAGAGCTCGTTGTGGGCAGTGATCTCGATCTTGCCCTCACCGGACTGCTTGACAACGACGTTGTCGCCCAGGTTGTTGGTGCGGCCCTCGACCTTGATGCGGTCCTGGAGGAACTTCTCGAAGGCAGCGACGTCGAAGATCTTGTCGCTGGCAGGCTGAGAAGCATCGATGATGTACTGGATCACAAGTTAGCGATCGCGGTCTCGTCGATGTCGTGTCGGATAAATCGGCATGGTATCGTCGCTATGGTCGAGCTCGGGTAGACTCGATTCGGGTATCGCGTACCTTCTTGGTCTGCTTCTGGGCCTTGCCCGACTTCTTCTGTTGAAAATGACCTTAGCCTACTGCATTCTTTTGAGGCGCCCCTCCTCTATGGGAGAAGGCCAAACAGCATAGCGATGTCATGTTGTACGTACTGCCTGAGGAGCCATTGCGAATGGAATGGATTGATTGTCTGAAGAGGGACTGTGGTGTTTGTCGCAAAGAAGTCTAATCCTGCGCTTGAAGGGGAGAGAAAAAGAGAGAGAGAGGGAGAAGAAAGTTCGCTGTGAAATGTGTGGGTTCTAGGGCTCTTGATGGATTTTTTTTGGTGTGGGATATCACGTGACCTTACTACATGGGGCCGTAGGTGGACAGCCTTCAACTTCCATATTACCTACCTAGGTACCTATGCCATGTTGCTCGATCAATTGAGTTCAAAGCAAGAGACTATCTGCGTGATAACTGCAAATCAGCGAAATTCAAAGCAAGTTAAATACACCTATATAACAAAACCTTTGATTCCTAAGCCTCTGGTCCTAGGTAATGGTGAATGAAAACCTCTTTGTCCAGCCACACCTAGCCCTCATCTTGTTTTAATCGTAAGAAAATTGAAGGAACTTAGTAGCCTGGAATGGTCTCAGATAAAAACAAACAGAAACTTGTAAAACCGTAGGTAAACTTGGATCAATTAAGAAGTAAAAGACAGAAATCGATTTGAGGCCTTACTATGTCCCAGTCAACTAAGACGTGATTGGCTGTTTAACTAACTCTATGGCTAGGTAGATAACCTCAATCTTAGTTGGTTTTCTTCTGGTGATCATCATGAAGAACAGGGTCGAGCTTCTCCTGCCACTTAGGGTGAAGCATATAGCGATAGCCCATGTAGAGCCTGTTCAATCGCTTACGCTGTTCCGCCTCGTCGCCGGTCTTGTGCTGCTCAGCCATCTCCTTGTCTTGTGGGAACTGATCGTCCTTGAGCATGGGATCGAGCTGTTTCTGGATCGCCTCTACGAGCATAGCGCGGTATTGCATGTATAGCTGACAGAGGCGCTTACGCTGCCCCTCTTCATTGCCATCAGCAAGCAGCTGATCTTCTGCCTTCTCTTCTTTCGGCACCACTTTCTTTACCTCTTCCTCTGTGGCCTCCTTATTCCCAGTGATCTCCTTTGCTTGAGTATCTTTAACTTGCTCCCCTTTGCCTTCTGTGCCCTCCTTGGACTTGCAGCCACCCACCTTCTGGCACTTGTAGACCTTGGCTTCATCGATGACCAAGTAGAGCGGGTTGCCCTTCTCTTTAGTGGCGATGGGCTTACTTTGGTTCCCGAGAGTGTTTTCGATCTGGAGTCCGATATTTTCGTAGAGTTTGTCCTCGTACTCCTCTTCAGAGGACTTTCCAGTAGCCTCTTTGGAAATAGTAGTAGTTGTTTTGTTACCTTCGGGTTTGTAGTATCCTTCCTTCTTTTCCTTCTCCTTCGTCTTTTTCTGCTCTTGTTCCTTCTTGTACTTGTCTTGGTGTTCGCCGGGCTCTGAGCGCTTATTGTGACTTGATACATGTTTCCCAAAGTTCTCGTTCTTCAGAATTTCCTCATGGCTCTGGTTCTGTACTTCATCCTTGGCCTTGTCCCTTTGAAGCTTTACAAGCTCTTTCTCGGCTTCTTCGAGTATTTCTTGCTCTCTGATAGCGTCAATGAAAGCTTGCTCGATCACTGATTTGACCTGCAAGATAGCACTCTTCTCCTCGCCAAGTCTCTTCTGCGTCTTAATAAGTGAGGCCAGTTTTTTCTGGAATTTCTCCACTTTCTTCTCATGGTTCCCGCGAAAGTCTAGAAACTCCTTTTCCAGTTCACCTGCCGTCCTCCAGAGTTGCTTACTATATTTCCTGGTTTGCTGCACTGACTTCTCCTTTTCTGCCAGCAGTGATTCTTCGTCTTTCAATTGAGCCTGAGGCAGCTGTAGTCTTGACCTGTTGCTATTATCTGTCTCATCATAATAAGGTCTCTTGATAATAGAAACAGATCCAGATTCGGATTCGGATTCAGAGACCGAGGTTGAGGCTGAAGCGAACCTGGTGACCGATGTGGTGATCGTTGTCACGCGAGGGTTTGTAGTTGAAGGACTTGCAGAAACATTGTCTTCGTTGGCATCGTCAGAGGGGGCAGCAGATATTGTAGCGGCTGCAGTGGATGTTGACGCAGTGACAGCAAACCCGACGGCTTCTGGAGAGATGGCTGATACAGTAATGACACTGGTGGTATAGGCCACAGCTCCAGGGGGGATGGTTCATCCACCACGATAGATGGTAGGCAAATCGGCGACCACACTATTCAACCTGGTGGAGGCAGATGACCATGACCTTCGGACACTGTGGTAGGACTTCATTCCACTACAAGGAACTGCAGCCGAACGCCCTGCAAGTGCAGCCAAGAGAATGAGATCAAGACGCATCTCGATGGTGATGATGAATCGATAAGTTGGGTTGACCAGCTGGTGTATTAAGGGAGAGGTCGGGCAGTCCTAAGTGCGCTTTATATAGACCAAAGACCGGCTATTTGTCTGATACCAGCTCCATGTGAGAGTTTCTGGACCACCAACTCTCGTGTGTAGTATTCGAACACGACCCTCTAATAACGCCATCAGAATCATCGCCGTGGTGGTCTCCTCAATTGCTCATAGTTGAGGGGCTGCGCGGCCTCGATAATCGAACCCTATAAGCGCACAAGAAGCCAAAGTTCAAAAATTTCCAGAGCTCATTGCCAATAAAACAGAAACATACCAGAGCAAATTCCACTTAGCCATATGCCATCCATGTTCCCCTCACTTCAACAAACCCAAATACGTGGAGGGGAGATAGATGCTACGGAAACAAAAGCCCCAAGGAAGGATATTTCATAAACAAAATCATAAATTGTCATAAATCTATATGGAGATGATCATGACGTGTGCAAGGAAACATATCTATCGTAATTCCAGAATACAATATCGTCATACCAGTAACCCAAATCCGTCCCTATCGTCACATGCATGTTAAAGCGATTCATCAAAATACATAACCGAAGTGAAAACATTCTGCCCATCCTCTCTTCGTGGGTCGCTCAAGATTTGCTGAACAGCTTCTTGAACGCACCCTTGATGCCCGATGGCTTCCTATCTTCCTCCTTCATCTGTGCTCTGCGTCGTTCTTCGTGTCGTGCTTTACGCCGGGAATCCTCTGTGTCCATTCTGACATGTTTTGTAGGTCGAGGCTCCTGCTCCCGGTCTCTCGTTCTGTCCTTCTCCCTGGCCCTATCCCTCTCTCTGTCTTTGTCTCGGGATGGTTCAGGGGCAGGCTCATCACGTGGGCGGCGCGAGGATCGAGGCCGCGGTTCATCAGTAGATGGGCGGGTGCGTCTATGGCGCGTCGAGGGTCGCTTGGGTGAGCCCTCCAGAGGACCCCCTCTTGTTCGTTCCCGAGCAGGCTCTGCAGTTACAGGCTCCTCTCGCGGTGGCGTGGTGCTGCCCAAGACTCCTTCAGAATTCTTGACGGCAAAGAACTTCTTTTCAGGGGCAGGCGCAGGCGCAGGAGGGGCTGGTTCCTCTCGAGGGCGATCCCTAGTTTCTTCATGTCGAGGTCTGCCAGAATGGCTATACCGACGGGAACGGCGATGTCGTCGATCCGGCTCCGGTTCTGGTTGGGGCTCCGGTTCTGGTTCACGAACAGGCTCTTTACCCTTGCTCTCCCTTTCCTCTCGGTTTCGCGAGGGCTCACGCCTCCCATCAGCGTCTTCTCGTGCTCGTCGTTCAGTCCTCTCAGCTCTGCGTTTGTCATGAGAAGCTTGCTCATCCGCTGTTCGACGTTTGCGGCCAGAGCTTCCAGAACTGTTGTCAGCAGAAAAGCCACTGTCCCGTCTAGGCGTTCTTGGAGGCGTGCCTGGAGGCCCTGATTCGATTGTATCAGATCGATGGTGTCGATAAGGGTGAGTACCAGATGATCTTCTTCTGCGCTCTCGACCATCATCATCCTGGGAAAAGCCTCTTGAAGTGGACTCTTCAACTTTACGGGGCTCGCGTGGCCGTAAGTCGTCGTCACGACGGTACCCTTTTGTTCTTGGCTCTTCGGATCCGCGAGAACTCCTAGGCCTCACATCGGCCTCACCTCGTGAGTCACGAGGCTGTGTTTCTTCGCCGTCGCGATGGCGGCGATGTCGAGACTCGTCTTCGCGGTGAGACTGGCGGCGGCGGCGGCCCTCATCTTCATCTCGGGATCGATGAGCCCGCTTCTCGTCATCGCCGCGATACCTGCGTTCTCTATCCTCTTCACCACGGCTTCCGCTGGAACGGTGCGAGTGATGGGAGTGTCGGCGCCTGCGAGGTCTATCTCTGTCTCTATCGCTGCGTGATGAGTCAGATTCTCTACTCCTGTCGTCTGCAAACAAGTCAGCATTAGACTTGTGAAGTTCTTCGAGCTCATCCTCAAAGCTCCTCCGTGGTGTAGCAACAGCTGGGAAGTTGTAGTCATTGGGCTCCATATCCATCTGATGTTCTAGATTAGGTAGATCCCTGTTTCTATAGTGATCGAAAGGCGAGGGGCTCCCGGGAGGGCTGAGGGCCTCTGCAGTAGCATATATGACCACAGCCGCAGCTAGTGTATCCTCAGCACGTCGGATGGACGTTTTTCGTGTGCGCCGCAAGGTACGGGCTCGCTGTAGGTCAATCATGTCTGCATCTGGGATCACGATACCGGGGCTCGGTGATCTTTGTGTTTCAGCCTCAGCAGTAGGGCCAGCGGAAGGTGGGTCTCGATATGCAGCATCTCTGAGCCCCTCCTCCATGGCAACTGTTGGGTGCCTGAGATCATGCCTCATATGAAGCTTTGACGACTCGCCTTCGGCCTGGAAAGAACGAGGTCTGGGGGCTACTTCGCTTCGCACCACTGTCTTTGAAGATTCGCTCTGTATCTCCAGGGAACGGTGCGTAAGTGCTGGGCGCACTGGCACTTTGACCGGCTCACTTTCCACACGAGGAGGCTCTGGCCGTTGGACAGGCTTGACTTCGGCTGGACGGCTCGCAGCAGGGACGAAGATGGGATCTTTGGTATAAACTTCTGTAACTGGACGAACCCTGAGTGATCTTCGTGGCCTTTGCTGTTGAGTCAGAAACGTTCGAGGCGGCTCGGCGCGGGAGGAGCGTGTTGATCGTGAGGCAGAGTTAGATCTCTTTGGACTCTCTGGCATACTAACAACTGCCTTGCCTTTGTCTCGCGAAGGGATATCGACAACCTTGACAGCCATATGCTCAGGCCGGACAAGTCCCAGAGGCTTCACCTCAGCGGCTTGCGCGGGCTTCGGCTCTGAACCTTGAGTGTCGTCGGTATCAGGAGTTTTAACTTCGTGCAACATGTTGTCGAACAAATCTTGCTGGGGTCTCTCCAATGGCGGCACACGTCTGTCTTGGTAGCTGCCGATGGCGGCATGGTCTTTGGATGGCTCACTATTCTCAAAAGTATGGATCTCATCCCCGCATGCTCTTGTTGTTTCCAGTGATGTTACTGGATCAAGAACAGCCAACGTCCCTCCAAGCTCAGTATCGTGGGCTGGTTGGTCATGCTCAGAGTCATTCTCAGCCCACTCAAAAACTTGAGAAGCGGCCCTTTGCGCTCTAAGCTCTTCAGTCCCGGCTGACGGCATTGCTTCAGAGCCAATGTCTTCAACCATGGCATCTCTGGCTTGGCGTGTTTCTCCAGTCCCCGGTGGTTCATCTCCTGCTTCATCAGTGGGAAGTGAAGAAGTCACTGGTTCGGGTTTGTGTGGTGTCGAAATTCTGTGAATGCCGATAGGAGAGATTTCCCTTGAAGCAGGAAGATCATCGTCACTCTCGTCACCAGTCAAAGTCGTCTCTGGAATCTTTCGATCCATTTCATCATCTATGGAATCGACGATGTTCGCGTTTCCAGATTGTATTCCAATGCCAGACTTAATTGGTAGCTCATCATCCAACTCGTCTTCAGAGGATGCTGACCCGCCGAGGATTGCATTGTCTCGGGCCATGCCAGGAGCTTCCGCCAGGCTCTCAGCTGAAAAGTCATTATGATTTGGTTGAGCGTTAAATACAGCATTAGAAGCAGGCGGCTCAGCGTGCTCCGGTTCATCATCAGAATCAGAATCAGACTTATCAGCCTGATCGAGAACGGGCGATGAAAGAGGGGCCTGGGCTTGCGCTTCCTCGTCCCCCTCCTCGACTTCAGACTCGCTATCTGCATCGGGGAGTTCATGAGGAGCCATAACATTATTGAGGTGTTTGTCAACAAAAAGCTCAGAAGATGAAGGCCTGGAAGGATCGTCTGGTGCGCCGGGCCCGGACGTTTCCTCGCTTTGGCCTGCGGGAGATAGCTCTGAGGGGAGAGCCTCGGGCTCCGTGTTTGGAAAGCCAGGGATTAGGACATGAGAGTGAATCTGGCCGGGTGAGGTCGCTCTCTCTTGGCTATCTGTAACTGACGAGGCAGAATCAGAGAGGTACAGCTCCTCAGCTTGAAACGCGGCAGGATTTACGTTCCCTAAGGGTTCCTCCTGAGAGGCAACTGCCGCATCCAGTTCTGCCGGTACAGGTGATGAAGGGTCACTTGACGAAGACTCAAGGTGAGCCTTGGTGTTTTGCAAGATAGGAGATGGCTCTGGTTTTAGCGAGCTAACCTTCTCGATGATCTGAGTTTGGTCTACATCAGATTCACCATCGCCGTCTTCTTCGTCCTCGTCGCCTTCATCAAAAGCAGGCGCAGAGGCTTCTATTTGCAAACCATCTCTGTTGTTGTTGTCGTCGTCGACCTTCAGACCCGGTGAGAGATGCTTTGGGTCGGTATTGTTTCTGTTAGACTCATAGGCATCTTCTTTGATGGAGAGTGTTGAGGCATTGGCTGGAAATGCCGGTGTTCTATCAATAAAGAACTCTTCTACATCCCGAATAGAGTCATCTGTCATAGGGGCACCAGTTGATGGCTTGAGTTCAGATCCAAGGCCAGCTTCAGATTGCTCATCGTCCGAGTCGTCTTCAGAAGCAGGGTCATCAAGGTCACTGGTATCTTTACTGGCCCCGTCCATTTCCAGTGCCGGTTCTGATTGCATGGCAACAATGGGTTTCTTTTCCTTTGAAGAAATGTGGCTTTCGTCAACGTTTTGATCTTGACGAGCTTCGAGGCCGGATGCCTGGCCTATCGATTGAGGTTCAGAGGCAACACTCTGTCGTTCAAGATTATCGACATCATCGTCCGAGTCCTCATCGGAGTCATCATCTGAAGCAATGTCTTTTTCATCAATGTTGACAGGTTCAGAATTTATACCAGAGGATGGCTGGTCCACGAATCCGGACTTGCCATGCTCAGCCCGATGAGGTGAACTGGATCGTGAGATAGTACCGTACTTGTCCAGCTCCTCAATCGTGGTTTCCTCAGGCTTCTCGGGCTGGGGGCCATCACTCAAGATCTTGAGATTTTCTTGGGCTTCGTTTCCTCGAGCTTCAATAGGCTCGCCGAGATCCGAAAGCTCCGGCTCTTTGGCATGACTTAGAATTGCAGATTGCTCCACGTGCTTCTCCACTGTCGACTCCTCTTCGTCACTTGATTCGACCTCTGAGAGATCAGACTCTTCGTCTTGCTCACTTGTCTTTGCATGTCTCATCTTGAGATCTTGCGTCAATTCTCGCGGTGTTTGCAATACATTGTCGAAGTCGGTTTCGAGAATTCTGGGCTCCTGAGAGATATTATCTGGTTCAGGGATAGGTTGCAATAGTCCTGAAGATAGATGATCGTTGTCTACTTCAGCGTGGCTGGCATTGTCCTTGATGTCTGGGGTCTCCTCAGCAGCGGTGTGTAAAGGTGCAGAAGATTCTGAATCATCACCAGAGATTATCGAGGCTGCTGGTGATGATGCTGTGCTACGTGTAGCTGTGATAGGCAGGTCTGACTCCATTCTTTCAGATTTCTCATTGTCATCGTGAGTGTTGTGGGCTGGCTTTGGATCTGATGCTTGGATATGCGTCTCAGTCCCAGACTGTTGAGGCTGGGGCTGGGCAATCATAGTTGGGTGTTGAAAGCCATCATTTACAGGTCTTTCAGCGGCAATTTCCTCGACGGCGCGCTGTGATTGGCTTGTAGGTCCCTGTTCGTGTGGAGCGAAAGGTGTGGGGATTTTAGTGCTATCATAGACCTGGGTGGCTGGGGAACTCGTGGCCAGACCGGTATCATCGGGACTACCCAGATCTAGGGATTTTGACCATTGTTCTTGGACTTGATTGACGTCTGGAATCTCGGCCTTTGGTTCCAGAGGTGCGAAACTCTCCTCCGCTGCTGCATTGCTCATACTTTGGCCTGAACTAGGCACTTGTAACCCTGGCATCGTGATTTCTGTGACAGTCTGGTTTCTCAGGTCGCTTGATGCTTCAGTCACTGGTAGCTGGTTCGGGTTGCGTTTGGTTTTTTCGAGTGCTGTGTTTTCCTCATTGGGTTGTGGTGTTTTTTGATGTTCCTGGGTATCGTTTGAATGCAACTCCAAAACTCCGTTGTCCAACTCTTCATTCAACTCCGTGGAAACTCCCAAGTTTTGTGTAAAATCAAAAGGGGTATCTTGTAATGAACCATGTTCCTCACCTTTTTTAGCCTGCCTCTTATTTTCTGGAATTGGCCCTAGAGTGTCTTTGCTTTCTTCGTCTTCCTTCGCCTTGGCATCTTCCTCGGCAGCGGATTTAGCTGGCTCATCGTCCTTCTTCTCTGCTTTGGTAGCTGGTACATCAGCAGACTCATCCGGCGACTTGGCCGTGACATCTTCAGGCTCCGGAGTGGCTGCTTCTTCAGCGGGCTTCACCTCTTCTTCTGGTGCGGGAGGCTCCCGTGTTTCTGGTTTCGCTTCTTCTCCCTCTTCAGATATCTTAGTGTCGTCAGCTGGCTTGTCGTCAGTAGGAGCTGCATCTCCGGCTGGTTCAGGAACTGTTTCTTGGGTTGGTGACTCTTGAGGCGCTGTTGCGTTATCTAAGACTGGAGCCTCTTTGGTCGCGGGAGCCTCTTCGGGTGATTCCTGTGCAGCTGCGGGTGGTGTCTGGTCAGGCTCGTCTTCTACTGCGGTAGCTGGGGCGGCCGGTTCTTCTGCTGGTTTGACATCTTCATTGGGCTTGTCCTCAGAGGTCGCAGGGTCTTCGGGCTGCTTGTCTTCGGCAAGTATGGCCTCTTCCTCTGGTTTGATGTCAGCGGGTTCAGAACCTTCCTCTGGCTCGTCTTGAGCTGCCGGTGCATCATCAGCCATTTTCTCATCAGGTGTCGGTATTTCATCAACTGGCTTAGCCTCTTCCACTGCTTCTGCCTCGGGTTTGATCTCCTGTGGAGTAGCTTCTGCAGCAGGTTCAGCTTCAGGGACTTCAACAGCTTCTTGTGAAGTAGTGCCGGCTGCGGGAGTGTCGTCCTTAGGGGAATCCTCGGGGGCGTCTTCCTCCTTGGGCTCATTGCTAGCGGATATCTCTGCGGTTGGCATGTCGTCAGAGGGTTTAGTTTGTTCCCCCAACGCGTCATCTGAAGCTTCATTGTCATGTGCTTTTGTAGCTTCCGCTGGCTTGTCACCAGTCGCAGAGGCATCTGCATCTGGTTCCTCTTTGGGAGGATTAGCTTCTTCTTTGGGTTCATCATCCGCCACGGGAACTTCTGTGTCTGGTTTCTCGTCAGACGGCTCGACCACGGCTTGGTCCGATTCGCCATCAGCATCTATCGCTGGTCCATTAGGTTTGTCGTCAGTAGCCTCAGCTGCTGCATCAGGTGCAGAGCATGAGGGTTCATCCTTGTTATCCGGGTCAGGGCCAGTTAAAGGTACTTCTTCTGGAATCTCGTGAGTTTCCACGTCTTCCTCCAACTTTCCATCAGCCGTAGGTGCTACTTCCTCTACTGCTGTCACTTCCGCTGGCTTCTCGTCAGAAGCCTTATCCGCTTCCTCTGTTTCATCACTAGCTGCAAGTGTTTCCATAACTGGCTTTTCCTCAGAGGCCACATCTTCTGTTTCTTCCGGCTTGCTTGAAACGGGTTCGTCTGTTGTCTCTGGCTTCTCTTCGGCCGGAGGCGCTTCTTCTCCAAGGTCCTTCTCCGGGAGGGTGACGTCTTCCACTGCTTGCGGTCCAGGCTGTGGCGCATCCAGCTCTTTTTGATCTGAAGTCTGATCATCGTCTCTCGGTTTGTTGTCAGAGGGCTTTAATTCGCTCTCTGACTTCTCGCTTGAAGTGGGTGCCTCGTCAGCCGGTTTGATTTCTTCCTGAACAACAGTTTCTTCAAGTGGTACTGTCTCTTCCTTGGGAGTTAAGGGGCTTTCCTCCGCTTCTTTACCCCCCTCTGCCGAGGCTGCCAATTCTTGAGGCTTCTCACCGTTTGCATCCGGCGTGGTTCCGCCGGTGCTCTCGGGTTCTTCAACGAGTTTTGGGTCGCTTGGTGGTGAATCTTCTGTGATTTCTTCGGAATCTTCTCTTAAATCAGCCTCTCCAGCAGGGCTTGGACTCTCGACATTCTCACGATTGGCTTCAACTTTTGTCTCGTCAATAGTAGAAGGGTCGGGAGCGGTGAGGTCCTTAGTATCTTCTGGAGAGTCATCCTTGAGCGCGGCAGTCTCTCCTGGCGTCTCTGGCTCGGCAGCTTTATCTGCGGCAGGCTCAGGACCAGTCTCAGGAGAAGTGCCTTCGTCGGGTTCATCTGCTGACTTGACTTCAGGCAGTTCTGTGCTTTCATCAACTGGCTCCAATGTCTTTTCAACAGTTGAGTCAGTTGCTTTCGCTCCTTCAACGTCATCTTTCGATTCATTTGCTGGTACTGGTTCAATTGCATCGTCAGTAGCAGTCGCTGGCTCATCGACCTTTGCTGCAGGTGTTTCGGATGGTGGAGAGTCATCCTTTTCTTCCACCTTCAACTCCATACTCGCGGGTCCAGAAGCTTCTTCTTCTTCTTCTTCTTCCGTCGTCGCCACTGGTTTGTCTGTCTCGACAGATGCCGTTTCTTGTGCGGCAGTTTCCATAGGATAGCCATTACTTGCATCCGTGCCGCTTTCAGATGGCTGTGTTCCGAGAGGATGGCAATCAGACGTTGTTTTGGGTTCGCTCGTCTCCGCCATATTCTCATCCTTAGCCTCTGAATCTGTGGCTCCAGGCTCAGGGTCCTTAATTGCATTATCTTGCTCAGGTTCGACGGCTGGCGCGAGTGTTTTGGCCTCTACAGGGGTTTCTTGAGGTGCATCAGGTTCTTCGTCCTCTTTCTCTAGTGGCTTTGGTGACTCCTCCTTGATCTCCTCATTGTCATCATTCCCTGATTTGACAAAGTCCGTTGGTTTATCAGGAACGTTGTCACTGGAGCTTGCAGGTTCTGGTGTTGTTTCAACCTGGCCCACTGTAGAGTCCTCTTCGCTCGGCACACCACTCTTCGTTTTTTTAGAAGTATCGTCCTGCGAAGCTTCAGCTGGGCAGTGTTTTGCAAGAGGCTCGATTTCGCTCTTCTTGTTCTCTGTATCTGAAGTGTCGGGCTCCTTGTTATTAGAGCCCTCTGCAGCCACCTCCTCGGTAGACTTATCATCAGACTCGGCAGTTTGTGGTTCTCCCTCTTTGGCAGTATTTTCCTCCTCGGGAACAGCCTCAGAACTCTCGACAGGCTGGATTTTATCGGCTGTCGATTCCTGTGCAGTTGTTTCAGGCTCAACCTCTTTGCTAGAAGTAGTCTCAGAAGCTTCGGAGGACTCATTAGAGGGCTCAGCAGCAGCTTCAGGAGCAGCTTCAGGAGCAGCTTCAGGAGTAGCTTGAGGCTCAGCAACAGGCTCAGCAGTCAGCTTCACTTCTGTCTCAGGAGCTTCAGTAGTAAGTTCAGCAACGGGCTCAGGCTCAACTCCTATCTTAGGAGCATTATCAGCAGCAGTTTCAGGCTCAGCAGCAGGCTTAACTTCTTTCTCAGCAGTAGCTTCAGGCTCAGCAACAGCTTCAGGCTCAGCAACAGCTTCAGGCTCAGCAACAGGCTCAGCAACAGGCTCAGCAACAGGCTCAGCAACAGGCTCAGCAACAGGCTCAGCAACAGGCTCAGCTTCAGGCTCAGCAGCAGGCTTAACTTCTTTCTCAGCAGTAGCTTCAGGCTCAGCAACAGCTTCAGGCTCAGCAACAGGCTTAACTTCAGTCTCAGCAGCAGCTTCAGGCTCAGCAACAGCTTCAGGCTCAGCAACAGCTTCAGGCTCAGCAACAGCTT
>JAALXK010000309.1:0-53537 GCA_012977745.1 Fusarium anguioides | reverse complement strand
GTCAAGATGCTCGTAGAAGTCTTGCGCAGTTCCGAACCCGTTTTTGCAGATGGAGCACCTCGCCTTTGTGCCTACAGGGTCGTCGCCTCCAGGTAATCGATGACCACTGCTATGGCCTGTCTGATCAACTTGATGAGCGGCAGTTAGATGTCTTTTGAAAACATCAGCACGGGTAAAGACCTTCTCGAAAGGACTGCCAACTCCTGGACAGAATGGGCACACCATAGTTCCACGATAATGAGTGAGGGCGTGGCGGTTCTTGTCATACTTGCGCGCGAACCCTTTCGTATGGTACTCGCACGTTACAATAGGACACTTTTCAGGCCGCTCCTCCTGGTGCGTGAGCATGTGAGAGGCCAGGTCGCGAAACTCACGGCCACAATCCGGATGAGGGCATCTGGTTCGATTCTCAGCAGGTCGTCGAGATGGGCTGGCCCGTTCGATCGGTATTGATGGCTCGATAGAACTCGATGAAAGCAGCGGCCCCAAGACCGAGACTGCTGGTAGTACATCGGGAATCGCAGGGGTTTGTTGTGACATCGGATCTCTATAATCGGCTGGCGTTGGAAACTCGTCCATGTCATCCTCACCGCTGGAAATGTGTTCCTCGGGCACATCAACTGACTGGCGTACCTCCCGCATCCAGTCCTTTAAAACGCTCATTGATGGCCAGTCGCCACTGGCTTTGCCAACTCGATGAGGCCGGAAGTGCGCACGACGAAGATGCGCAGCGGCGTTGTAGTACGCGCCGTACCGCTTCTGTGCCAAACACGCTTTGCATCTCGATAAGGGGATGACTGGCTGAGGCGAACCAGGCATTTGGTTCTTGGGTTCCTTGCAAACCCATCGTTTGACCGTAGCTGAATGCTTAGCGTCTATATGACGCCGTAGTTCGTGATCGCCACGGAAGCCGTCCGGATGCTCGTTGCACTTGTCACAGTATACGCGGCGCAGAGAAGTTCGACGAGAGGATGACTTTAGCCTTGACGGAGAGATTGGCTCGCCAGAAAGTCGCCTGGATTCCGAGTGAGGTGACATATCGTCGCCTATCGTATGTCTGCGCGCACGTCCTCCTCCCTCACCAGGGAGCGCGAATTGGCTCGGCATGGAGAAATCCGTGCGCGAATTTTGCGGGTTGTATTGTGACGATGGACCTGCAGAGCTTAGAGACGGGGTAGGTCTCTGATAAGGTTGCCTTGGCGTACTGTCCAGCTGTGCTGAGGGTAAGCCCCTTGAACCCCTCAACCCTAAGGATTGTCTGCCAGGCAGAACAAAACCGTTGAATCCATAGTTAGAAACATCTCCTCCGCCCAGGTTCATGAGAAAATCGAAGCTTGAGAAAAGATGCCTCGGAGGCCATTGATCTCGATGGATTATCCTTGTTATACTGCGGACAATTGGGTCTTCAGGTTCAGATGCGCCAGACAAAGGGTCATTCGAATTAGCGAAAAGAGAAACCAGCGCTTGATATACGCTTCGAATAACTTGATCAGGTCGTTCAGTTGGCGTTGCACTGGCTTGTGACGGGTCATTTCCCTGAAAAGACCACGCAATATCAACCAAGATAGTATCAACAGCACTGAAGATACAGATCGAAATAAAAACTCCCAGCCATTGCCGTAGACCCATGGTTGGCAAACTAGAAGCTGCAAAATCCAAAGATACCAAGTACTGGCGGGTACACTCCCGTAGAGATACATTGCGCTCAGTAGAAGGACGGCTATCGATAGGGGTGTGCGGAGGATAGGTGGACTCGCTTCGTAGCAATTGGCTCGGTTGGGAGGCGTCGTAAAATATAATCTCTCGCAAGAGTTGTTTTGCGCGGAAGAGGGTTGGATGGATTGTTTGTTCCTCTTCCCGAGATATCGAAAGTTGACCGCTGACGCTCAAGAGCTCGAGGAGGTCAAAGGCTGCCCCTCGGAAGCTCGGGCTTGAAGCAATAAGCTGCAGAGCTGGTGGTGCAGCTCCTTGATCATGGTAACCGGGTCCAAGTGGTTGGTTGATTCGTTCGTCAAGGCTAGGCTCTCCATCTTGCCACCAAAACGTATCCTGAAAATCAAGCCTCCAAGCAGGCCTTTTTACGACTGACAGGGTTGGATTTTGAGCGAGGATTTTGTCATTTATGCTTCCTCGCCGAGGATTAGAGGGTGTTAATGGTGTTTGAGGTTGTGACCATGCGAATGATCCTGTCAAGAGTTAGCTGGTATGGGAATGCTGGCGAATGTTATCGGTACCTTGAAGTAGAACATCAACAAGGGAGGTGACTGATCCACGGTAGCACCCCAGGGTATTCCAATGCACCTCTAACTCAGATGAAGACATTCCTGAGCAGCGGGAACATGGGTTGTTAGCATCGCACTGCAATGGTTAGCATCTACTTCATCCAACAAACAGCCATGAGAAAAGAACCTACTGGTCTGTTCAAAGCTCGACATCGGAGACAAGGCTCATTGTTGTGGAGGAGTTTAAGCTCTCCAATCGACTTCAGACGATCATGACCGACCCGAGCTCTTTTTAAAGGTGGCAACTGGGGATCAGATGTAGTTTCTTCGCCACTCCTTGGCAGTGTAGGTTTGGGGTCCGAGAAAGAGAAGCTAGAACTGTGATCTCTTCTTGTCGTCGCTGTGGAGGCGGTTGAGGGTGTTGGAAATGGTAGAGGAGGTAGGTTAGTAGTTACAAGTGTAGTTGGCGGCTGAATAGGTGGTAATCGGTCCCGAGGCAAAGGACCGCTGGCGGTCTGCGTTAATTCGGCAATCTTCGAAGAGCTCTGCGCTGGAATAAATGACCCCGAATCACCCGTAGTCTTGATCAAGTGTAACCGAAGATGACTGTCCCGTTCCAACTGAGTCGAGAATCCATACACATAGTGGATACATTGTTCATGAGAACATTTAAAAGGAGCCCTTAAAGGGTTTGTGGTAGAAGTAGAAGAAGAATCTGTTGAGGGAAAAGAGTGAGTTACTCGATCATGATGCGCAAGATGATGATCGAGCCATGATGGGTATCCTTGTGGTAGCGGAAATGGTGGTGAGTTTTTTAGAGTGCGGGCAACGTCCATGTCTACATTGTTAGTTCTACTCATACCCAAAACTCTACTGAAAGTTGCATGAGGGGCCGTGCAAGACGAAGTCAACCACTTACTCTGTTGCTTACATGCAGCTTCGAGGCATTCGCAACGATACTGGAGAGCCCGCGCCTCTTCAGCTTCAGAAAGAGAGAGTATGCGTGAGGGGATGCCTACGGTAGAGCGAAAATTAGAATATGTCTCAAAATATTCGCCGCGGGTTGAAGCAGACACAAATGATGGTGACAACACTCGGGGATGGAAAGAAAGGCGGGACGAGGCGTACCGTAACGTTCGACAAGACTCTCAAGGGAACGAAGTTTGTGCCGCAGCATTTCGACCTCGAGAGCAGCATTGAGAGTAACATGTCGACCTTGCTGATTTGGTGACGGTGCAACTGGCTCCGACCCAGTGCCAGCATCAAACTGAGGTCGCTGACGTTGGTCGGCAAGATCAAGATGGGACTCCGGGTCGGATAGGCCCCGTGGAGTGTAGTCATCCCGGCTCATCTCTGGACCAGATCATCGCATCTCGTCCAGAGTCGACTTTTCAATGAGTTCCTGTTGAATCGGCTAGAGCTGGTGAGCATGACTGGTCGCTTTCCCGGGAGGTTCGCTGGCTGGTTACTGTTCGCATCTGCCAGTAGCCATTTGTCGGTGGTACACAACAGAAGGTGGGCAGCCGTCGCCCAATGCAGAAGACGAAGAGAGTTGAAAGGAATAATTAACAAGACGAGAGGATGAGCCCCCCGGACGGGCAATATCAGAAATCGATCCGGAGGCTCTCGTGGAGATGTTAGAAATCAAGACGAATGAACGAGCCAAGATTTATCTGAGGGCACGAGCGCACGACATTGCATTGTGCTGGGCCCTCACCCCCCAAGGCCCCGGCCATGTGTGAGGCACAGCGAGGGAGTGAGGGCAATGAGTGAGCATGGTGGGGCATAGCTCCCCCGTCGCGGCAGATTTGGAGATAGTGCCGACAACGATGCGGTGCGGCCTCTGGGCCTGGATCCGTCTGAAGCCCGCAGTTAACCAGGTATAAATCTCGGATTGCAAGGACGCTGGAGGGCACAACACTTTTGATTCGTTGTTGAAACTCTATTATTACAATAGAAGTGCTCTTCTCGTCCTGGACAACAGAGTGAGAAAGGACTGTGTTCCTTGGGTGGTGTTGGCACAGTACGTTTCCGGTCTTCACGCAGGACAGCTCAGTGCGAATGTAGGCATGTCAGTTTCGCTGTAGGTATCCCAGGGCCATTATCCCAATGACAGACAGCGGGGAACCACCCACCAACCGGGTCCTGGCAAGAGCCACGAGTCCTGGCATGAGTAAGATTCCAACACCACAACAACCCTGCGCGAGCTGTTCGTCCCGTTCGCCCTGCTGGCCCAGCTGGCCCCCTCGTCCGCATGCTTCATCACAGCGACCTTGCGCTGTCATGGTAGCCTTGTCGGGGTAGCAGCCCCCTTCTTGGTCGTAACCCTGCCATGGAAGGTGGCCAAGGTACAACAGTTATCATGCGGGAAGAGAGCTTGCTGATGAGAGGGTCAAGAGCTGAGTATAGTCTGTCTGGCTTTGGCACCACCATGCCGTCTGTTACATTTCTCGATGCCATTGTTTATTACGGATAGAGTAGAGAGGCTGCAGGAACTGAGACGGAGTGGGTGTAGCTTAGGCTGTTGCTGTGGCTTTGCACTCAGGCTTGTCATGGCGGGCGGTGCATGCTGCGTGCTGCTCCATCTTAGAGCTTAGCGTTGGTACTGTCTCTGTTTGATATTGTTCCTTTTCACATTCGAATCGCGGCGCCATGTCTCGCAGCAACGTGGGCAGCTTCAGTACGCGCTTAGCCCTCCATCTCGTCTCATCTTTCGTTGAGAACATTCAGTGGGGCTGTTTGTCGTTCAGGCGGTAAGAGCATGAACTTTTGGCGAGGCAGCTGAGCCAATTTGCCAGAAGAGACAGTTCTCACTGCTTTGCTCTAGGCTTGGCTTGGCCAGGTTTGAGATTGCCCAAGGAAGGGAGAGATTGCTGGGATAATGTGGCGAATGCGTCTAAAAAGTTCCGGCCGAAACCCTCGGGGTTGTCTAGTTAGTCTAATCATTAGACTAGACAACCCTAATCTAGCTCAGAGATGAGATGAGTGAGGAAGCCAGAGCACCAAAGCGCGAAAACAAATGACAAGCAAAAAGCCGCCAGTAACGTCGGCGTCTGAGGATGTCACCCATGTTCGCCCTTGCTGTCGACGCTACTGTAACAGTGGAGGTGTTGTGCTGTATGTATTTGTGTTATGCTATGCTGTACTGTACTGTACTTTACTAGTAGCGTGTCTGTCTGGTCTGTATCCGTCTCCAAAGACGCGGTCTTTCCCTGCATATGAGTGATCGGCTACGACCTTGCGAGATCAGCGGAAATTTGATTCCTTGCGAAGCATTGATCGAGTGCTTTTCGTTTTTTGCCGAGATGACATTGTGAAGCTGAGAGGCAAAGGCTAAACGTGTGAGGTGTCATGCCATACTAGATTCTGGGTAGTTAGTAGAGTAGGGATATAGCCGGGACAATTTACCCAATCCCATGGCAATGAGCTGGACGAGGGTATATGTGTAATATTGTGTAAGGTAGGTAAGTGAGTATGAGTAAGATGGAGATAATGAAGGCTGCCGACCTACCTAGGAAGAGCTGGGTAGCTAAGGTACCCTGGCCCTGGCCCAAGCTCTTTTGGAGACTGTCAGAAGTCGGAACGGGAGGGGCCTGGCCATCCCTCTTGGGTCTCTCTTTCTTGTTTCTTTTTGGTCTCCCTCGCCGAGTCTCCAGCAGACCCAGGCCAAGGAAATTACCTAGGCAGAATAAAAGTCGGTAAGCTTGTGAAATACTGCAGGCGTAGAAGCTAAGGATCTGGCTGTCTCTGGCGACCCGACGGAAGACGGGACGGGACTAGGTACCTACCTATGGGTGTGAATAAAAATTGTGGATGTCAAAGTCGATGTTGATGTGGATGTTGGATGGCGACAAATGGACCATGCTCCTTCCCGACTGGAACTCAGAGTTTTGAAACCAGTAGAAGCAGCCAATGGAAGGAGTCTACTTCTGGAACCCTGGGCTGCCCACATCAACGGTTCTTAGGCAGGTGCCAGGGTGTTGGTGTTTAGCGGCCACGCGTGCATCACAAGTGCAAGCGCAATCGAACGCGAGTGGAAAGTGCAGGGCAGGACAGGAGAGGCAGAGGCAGAGGTAGAGAAGTCTTGGAAGCTAAGAAGCCACAGGGCAACGTCCAGGCGCTCCCCGCTTCTTCAACCGTCCGTCTCAAAGCCACGAGTTTTGGAAATAACCCCGGTCGACCCTTCATCTCGTTGGTGTTCGAGGCTAAAAAGACAGCCCATGTCTGAATTTGTGCGACATATAGCTACCTACCTACCTATTTGCCAAGGCGGTTATGAAAGAAAAGAAAAAAAAAGAAGAAAGAAAAAGGAGAAAAATAACCAAGACCCTGTTCGTCATGGTGGGATTATACACGGTGGGAGGAGATAATGATGAATAGACCAAGTTGTCCATTTAAATATGCCTCATCATTATAGAACCTCTAGTCAAACTTCTCTAGAGAGACCATGTCACGTTTGACTTCTTGGGTGATTGAGACTCAAGTTTTTGCTCCTGAGAACTACTGCAACAACACTGCATTGCATGGCCATCTAATTAATGACTAAATTATCAGCTGCAGCATCTTATCTTATTACCGTACCTTACCTTGTCCTTCTCCCAGCTGGGCCTAGAATATGGAAGTTCCTCATTCAGTTCCGTGGAGCTAGACATGGATCATGTTCAAGCTCTTGAGGCCCATTCCCGGTCCTCTTCGGAGCAAATGAATGCAGTTAATTTCATTCTTCATCTCGATGACCTCAATCAGCTGTAAAGCCTACAACCGCACATGTCGTATGTTAAGCAATCAAGATAAAATGTCCCCCCCACCAAGCAAGTCTGCAAGAAAGTTCCCAGCTCAGCGGCATGCATTCAAATACCCCCAGCCCCAGGTTTGATGTGACGCTATGTTGTACCTTACCTACCCTGCTGCAAGCACCTTGCCTTTATCTCTCATCTCCTAGGCCAGCCACGTCTGCTGGTCTGCTTCTCCCACAAGCCACACCTTCCAGGTATACCTTGCTGCTATTACCTGAATTGACCAAGGAATGCACTGTAGACAGCCGCCTGTCCTCTCTAGCCATGTTAGGATATCGCCCCGGTTGGTCAAGCGGATGTGATGAACGCAAGATGCTACTTCTGGCGATGCAGCTATCCCTCGTGTTTTGACCTATGAGAGCGAGGGCAGCTACTTATGTTTCGAAAGTGCCAGTTTTCTTCTTCCATCAGGCTAGGTAGGTAACATGATATTCAAGTGAACTGACCGGTCCGAAATGGCTCGGTAATGATAAAGGACCTGACGAAACTATACGTCGTTGATGATGCTGGATATCAACAAAGTACTGTAGCAAGGGACATTGGTGTCTCAAAAGGTACTAGGTAGAGGACTGTAAACATGCTCCCCAAGGTATGGTATGTGAAAAATGCGTTGATATTAAAAGGACTCATCTACTATTGGTTTAATTATGCCGCCATAAAGACAGGACAGCACATATGTGACATGTCTTCTTCTCTGGCCGCCGTAGCTAGCTATAGCTCATGTTGAATGGCTTTGTTCTTTGATGCCATTCCTTATCCCTATTGAGCTTTCTTTATATACCTAGGTAATCATGATCTCCTAAGAACACGTGACAATAAAATAAAAACAATAATGAGCAAGAATGAAACAGCACAACGGAAGCGTGCCCAGCACGAGGAAGCGGCAAGCAGATAGATGGTGGCTATTCGTTACGGCCCAGGGCATGTGGAAAAGACGGATAGGAAACGGCCAAGAACGGAACAAAAAGTCGCCTGTCCTTGAAAGAGGCCAAACCTGGATCCAGGGCAAAAGAAGACGCCTTCCCTATAACCGTTCTCCGTTGTGTCCGTTTTGCCGTTCCCATCTCCGACTTTTTCTAGTCGATTCCCCGCCCAGATTACCCTCTCCCTTACTTCTTTACAGTAAGCATATGTCATTTGTTTCAGTCCCTGCCTCAATTGTCGATACACCATGCTCGGATGAATTTCTGTGGATTCACCTACTCGGTGCGCCACCAGGTTTTCTCCCTCAATGGCATGTCTTGGCCTGAGGCCTTTCGACTGCCATTCTCCTCGCCCTTGTATGCCCAGTACTCGCCCAATCGCAGCTCAGCGTATTGAGCATAGTCAAAGTCAATCTTGGAGATGACGGCTTGGATTTGAGACCAAATGCCCCAGTAAAATCCTGGCACTCCTCTGTATGCATCGACCTCGGTCATAAGTTTGCGCACTTCCTCTTCTTCGTCGACACTCTCGCCTGTTAACGTAAAGTAGGACTTGATGTACTCTCTTACAAAGGCAAGTCGTTGGTCCTGTCTGGGGACAGCTGAGTAGTCACAATCATAACCTGCCCATTCTGCAAAGTGGTTGGCCACGTCAAACGCCGCAGGCGAGGGTGTAGCATACTCATAGTCGATAAAGTCAACACTGGGTGCTACCTCATCTTCGTCGTGGATGATAACATTGGCACACAGCAAGTCGCAGTGCGCAAAGACAAGCTACACAGGTCAGTCAGTCATTTACAAAAGTCAAGATATACGTTTCGAAGACATACCCCATTCTTGCCAAGACCAGGTCGCTGGCTCAGCTGCTTAACCATCTCCTTCAACTCGCCCTGTAACAGTGCCTGCCTCTCTCGTTGAGCATCCGTATCAGTCGGCAAGGCAAAGATCCATTTCTGCATGGTTGTCCACATGTTAGGGGGAGGCTTTCCAGGAGCAGTACTGTCAATTTGTTCTTGGCGAGACTTATTGTCTCCGTTCACAACGCCGTTGGTATGCCCATTTGCCTGGCCATCGCCGTTGGTGCTGGCGTGGTCATTGGCAGATCCATTAGCTTTGGCATTGCCGTTTACGTGCCTATCGTCCCGGCTGTGGTTGGGGTCTGGCAAGCAAGGAACAGTTGCATGCCAGTGTGCAAGGCGGCGGGCAATAGCAGACAAAATTGGAGGTTCACTGAGATCCTGGGCGCGAGCAGGTCTACCCAGAATATAGCGGTACATCATGCCGTTTTTGAAACGAGCAAGCAACTGAGTAGCAAGACCGTGTCTCATAAGTAGCTCATGGTTCTCAGCCTCACGTTCACGGTCAATGAGGACAGCAGTTCCATGACCGTAAGCTCGTAGCAGAATAGCATCCCGATCAACATCAAGCTTAGACATGCCAGGACGGCGGTTGATGGCTTTTAGAAGAGTATTGGTGATACCATCAGTGAAGCGCACAAATTCAACGTTTGAGTCTTGACTGGCCCAATCCGGCATGAGCGTCAGGATGAGTTTGAGAGCTGAGTCTTGTGATTCATTGTTGTCATAGGCCAAGTCCAAGAAGGGCACGTGGCCAAAATCGAGGTTGGTTGGGGATGTTGACATGGTCACGCGAGCGCAGTGCGATGAGTAAAAAATAAGGAGGTGAGATTATGCGCTGAGGGGGGAATAGGTGAAGAGGTGAGGCAACAGTGGGGTCCAAGACACCAACAGGCCAAAGAGGAGAGAGAGATGGATGCGCTGAGAGGAACTGTAGTTGCTGCTTGGGTTGATGATCAAGCGAGGTCAAGGTCAAGTCTCAAGGCTGAGAAGATGAGTTTGAGAGTTGGTGGGAAAAAAAACCACAAGTGCCCAGGCAGATTTGCGCCAGGGGCTCAGGGGCGGAAATCCGGGGATAGTCCAAGATAGAGCGGCGCCGGCGACGGTGACAGTAGGCAGTTTGTACCGTGAGACGGTGGAGAAAGGGGTACCGGAGACTCGAGAAGGGGGACGGACGGCCGGGAGGCGGAGAAGTCGGAGAACGGAGAATGAGAGGTTGACGATGACGGAAGAAGAGACAGTACAGTAGATTACGGTGGTGGTGATGGTGATGGCGAGGACAGGATCAATAATAAAAGGGAGGGAAAAGCACACGACCTGTTACCTTTCCAGTCGAACGGAAGCCGGCAAAGGTTTAAGTACCTCGTGTAGTGATAGTAATAAAGCTAAGCCTGACGGGACGGAGCGATGTTGGTGCTTGGTGGTCGTTTTGTGGGCGTGGACCAGTCAGAAAAGACCGTCTAGACCTTGCGTAAAGGGACTGAGTGCCGTTTTCCGCCACGGTCTAGAAATTTTTTTCAAATACGAGCGAAAGGATTGTCGCGTGTCACTCGTAAGGTGCGAATGTGGATGTGAAGCCTTGATGAGGCACGGTAAGAATGCGGTATATGAATGGATAGGGCACTAAGGTAGAGAGGTATTCAATATAGTAGATTCATAAATGGTCTGGCTGAATAGTGTGTAAGATGAACTAATAAATATGCTCTGGTTGTGGAAGATTGCAGGACATGTGAAAGGAATAAAAAGGCGATTCTGTACTGCCAGTCAAACAATTTGCTTTTTGATAGCGTGTATGATAGAATGGGAAATGCTTTGTTTCTGTCTGGCTAGACACATAATCACATGCCCGGGTGATTGATTGATTGTGTCTGTGTACGATATGCACTAATAACTATTCAATGTCGATTATCCACTAAAGTGGTGCTTCGGCTTGAAAGAAAACAGTTTACAACAGCCGGTCGGTGAGTGCTGGAGAGGGAGAGGAAATGAGATCAAGTGAAAGGGAAATGAGTAACAATTGTGTTGGGAATCCCGTTGGGTCTTTTTTAGCCGGGGCCCAAGTTGATTTCTCGCCAGTGACATGCGAATAACACTGCCCCCGTTCATTAGGCAGTTCCTTATGCGGCATCCAAAACCCGTCTTATGGGAGGGAAGGATGGAGGGGAAAAGGTCTTTTGCACCCTTTTTATTGTCCGTTTCCTATTCTGCACACCGACTTGTTAAATTTGATGGCCTATTCTGCGCTAACTACTATCCTTAGCTGATATTCCATGCCTGGTTTCTTTGATCCCTTATAGCAAAGGGCCCTCTCAATCAACTGCGCATAACGCCTCGTGATGAAGAGAAGATTTGGGCATAATAATAGACGTTGTTTATTTGCTTCCCGCCCTACCTTATCCATTACCCGTCTCATCTTCGATTAAGGAAATGACGCCACATACTTCACAGTAAATCAGCAGCCGCTTCTGAAACCCCCACCTCAGGTCTCAAGCTCAAGGCTCAAGCTTTGTGCCCGTGCGTAAAGGAGGGGAGACACTGCTGGAGCCCCTCCATTTGTCACAATGTGGCGGCGCCCTTGAGGCTCATTCATCTCCAGGTCCACTACGACCTGAGGCGTGGTTTATTCCCATCGCGATAAACCTCATCTGGATATCAGCAGCTCAATTCAACGACACCATTTCATGTGATAATCAAAAGCCACATCCAGCCATATCATGTAAAGACCCGTCGTTATGGCCGTGCCGAGTGTAACCAGCGACAACTTCCTTGCCGTCGCCCTTGTAGTCAATCGCTCTCGCGATGGCCCAGCATTTGTATTCCACTACCCTGCACATGTTGAGCCTCACTCCAAATCAAGTTCTACAACCGGTGCTGAGCTTGAGGATATTTTACTCGAACGCCTATCGCAGCAGAGTTTCTCGGATGTTGCCGACGATGCGCCTCTATTCAAGCAGGGGCGAAATCCTGACGAGCATTCATTCACGGAATCTGGCTCTCAGATTGTTCCATGGGAACGTGTTGCAGGCTTTCCTGCCCGCGATCTTGCTGGAATTCTAACTCCCGCTCGCCCCTATCACAAACGACTCTTTCAACTGTCACTGGATCCATTGTACTGTGTATCGTATCCTATTCATGTTCCTGAGAATGGCAGGTGGAAGAAACCTAAGAAGGCATCTCGTGCCGAGAAGCGCTCTGCCTACAATGAAGAACAGCCGGCACCTCATGAGACTGATCCGCCTTCTACAGCAAAGCTACCCGAGCAGCCTGCCGAGGAAAAGGAGATTAAGAAGGAAGATGTCAAGGACAAGGACAAGGACGACGAAAAGCGCAGCTCCATGACCATGTTCAATCTCGTCTTCATCCTCAACCCCAGCAGCAACGAAGTCAAGGACGTTGTCGAATCCATGTACGATCACATTATAAAGAAGGTCAGCAAGGCTTTCAAGTACAGTCAGCAGCACAGCGAATTTGTGTGGAAAGAGTCAAAAAGAATCCTCGTTACTAAGGACAAGGCCCGAGAGGAGCGTATGTGTTTCTCAGATTTGAATAGGTAAAAAAAAACTCTAGTTAACATTGATAGGAAAACGCATGAGCACTCTCTGGAAAGAAATCCTCCAGAGCTCTTCCCTAGCTGCTGCCATGCACGATATATACGAAGCAATCTCACAAAACAAGATCGCGGCCTTACACCTGGATACCGCTGCCGGTTCTTTGACCCCTTCGGTCCAGATACCAATCCCATTTTATATTGATGACCTCCCACAAGGCGAAGAGGGAACTCAGCGCGGCCTTTGGTTAACAACCGCAAACACTTTCATCAGCCAGGATGCCCTGGAGGAGCCCGGTTTTCTTGATCGCAACTTTGCTCTGCTGCTCACAGATGATGAGAAGAAAATCATTGCCGAACTTCAAGCTGATCCAGATCCGACTACAGCCTCCATGGTTGAGTTTGTCCGGTTATCGAAACCCACTCAATCGTAAGTGCCTAATCGTCTGTGATCTCGGCTATTAACGCAATCATAGGTTCTATCAAGTTGGCCAGAGCAACATCTTAACTCTGGGTCAAGTGCGCAAATACGCCCAGCACTTTATTTTCTGGCGTCGTGCCATTGCCATTCCTCCCCTTCACGCCAAGGACCAATACATCCTATCCCCCAACAGCGACCTCTCTCGACTTCCCGTCGACACTCAAGAATGGCAGCGAGCGTTCCCTCTGGCCCCCCCACTCCCAAACTTCCTTGCCGAACTGTCTCAAGCACCCCGTCCTTACAAGCAGTTCTCACCTAGCAAAGCCCACCGTCCCACCTATCTCCTTATGCTTTCCTGGCTCATGCGTCGTGGCTGGGTAACCCAGCTATGCACTTTTGCTTATGTCGTCGTCTGGCCCGAGATCCTATACGAGGTTGAGTACGAGATGGAGGCTGAAGAACTCCGAGCGGCTGCAGATGCAGATGCGGACAAGACAAAAGAAAAAGACATCAAATACGATTCCTCCACGGCCACTTCAGCCCCCCGCACCTCTGAGTCTTCCGAAGGCCACTCCGGCACCGACGGCTCCCATGTCCCCACCGTTGCCGAGCAGGCTGCAGAGAAAGCCCGTCTTGAGCGTATTGCTTCCAAAGCCCAGCGTGACGCCGCCGAAAAAGCTACTGCACACGCCCGCAAGCCTGTCCCAGTTGCGACGGCGCATCCCTCAGTCAATGACCACCCTCATCTCCAAGGATTAATACCACATATCATCTTGGATGCTAAAAAAGCCACCGGCAAAGAATCTCGCTACCTATCAGCCATCGCGCGTCGTTTCAACGATGAAAAGTTGGCAAATAGCTGGCAGGTTATGTGCAAGTATTTTGACGGCCGCTGTGCTCTTGAACGTATCGCCTTGCAGGAAGATATGAAGCGGAAGCTGGTATGGAATACATTGACAGCCATGAGTGAGTATTTGCTATGTACCCGGCATTGGTAATTCTGAGTGTTTCTATGATAGTATAGCACTTGTCCAACTGGCATTGAACATATGGCCCGGGTGGAAACATTTATAACGATAGGTATCTCGCTTGTGGTATCTAGGCAATAAAGAGCAACGAAACGGCTGCAAGTCCGCAGCAAACACAACAAGCCAAAGCACTCCTCCAGCTAAATAATAGACCAACTTCCCTCTTGCCCAGTGACCAAGACTTTGAGAAGACGCCGCAGTGTGCGTATTGGACCGTAGGCAGAAAGAATAACAGGAGCGGGGAGAAGTGAACTTTCCTAACCCCAAAGACATTCGATGTTTGACCTTGTGTCCCTCTGTTCACCGCCCATCCCAGACTTGATGCAGATAATCACCCCGAGGTATCGCAACATGGGGGGGGGGGGAGAAAACAGCAACACCAATAACCAACCCACCCAAGAAAGAGGCAACCCAGTAAGCATAGACCCCTCCAGCACAAGATGAACAGAAATCAGACATGCCCCTGTAACCTATAATGATGCAGCTAAACCCAAACCTCTGCACACCGAGGTTACGCCCAAAATCACGAAGAAAACAGAAACGAAATAAGAAAAAAACACCGATATAATGCCAAACACCGAGAGATCACATCTTCTAGGGCGGCCGGCAATGTATTGCCGGGTCAAAGAGGATAGTGATATGCAATGATAAAAATGATGCCAGTACCAAATACCGCAAACGCCCACAACCCAAAGCAAGCAAGAGAGGGCCACATATGAATCGTGGCTCTAGTCTGCGCTCAAGGAGACACGCTCAGAAAGGCACGAGAATATGATGAGCTAGACAGGAGCGCATTTTACTGCGTAAGATCCATGCCGAATTCATCCTCTTCCTTGAAGTTGACGGAAGCATGGCCACTGTTGTTGTCTTCAGGATCGTGCCAGAATTGGTTGGTTTCATTCAAATCGAGGTCGTCTCCGGGGCTGATTGCAACAGGGTCAAGACTGCCGCCTCCGCCAGACAGAGATTCACCTCTATAATCGGTGTGGTGAGGAACTCGCAGACCAGATCCAGCTGTTCGCGAGTAAGAGAAAGTGCCATCCTCACTCTTTGAAATGGCGTCCATAAGCTCAGTTTGCATGCGTCGTTCATCTTCTGTCATCTCAAAAGGGAAATGACCACCAAGATCAGCAATGGTGTTCATCATCTCCTCCTGCTGTTGAAGCTTAAGGTGGAGCATCCACATGAGATCACGAGTCCAACTGACGGCGCCGTTAAGAATATCTCCCTTATTAGGACCTTTGTCCTTGTCCTCGATAGGAAGACCTGTTGTGATGTTGCCTGCAGTATTTCCAGTAGCTCTTCTAGCGCCTGGCCCAGCAAGGCCTGAGGTTGCCTGAGGGCTCGAGATTCCGGTCAATGAAGGCGAGAGAGGTGTTCCGTTCTGGATGAGCTTTCGGATCTTCTCATCTTCCAAACGATGAGTGGGGACAAGTCGGCTGAGATCCTGGATCCTTTCATTAATATTGTCTCGTCGCCGACGCTCAACAAGGTTATGAGACTCTCGACGTCGCTTCCTCTTCATTTCCTGGGACGAAACAGCATTCGAGGCAACGCCGAGCTTGGCCGGCATCGAAGTACCACCCTTCATCATGACCTCACTGATTTGATTCATGCCTGGTTGCATAGGAGAAGAGTAGCCCGAGCCGTAAGAAGCAGGGATACTTGCAGCAGGGGTGTTGAGCCACTGGCCATTGGCTGACTTCATAGCTTGACCGCCGAAACCTGGGGACTCTTGCGATCCGATTGTCATTCCATGGAGGTTAGCGGTCTTGGGGGTCATAGGAGACATGGGACTACGGCTGTTTGATGTCTTGCGCTGCATCTGTTGGGACATACGAGCTCTGGCCTTGGCGTTGAGGTAATTTGGGTCGTTGCTATCGGCATTCATGGCGCCGGCCAAGGGAGATTCGTTGTAGGACAAAGGCGAATGTAGGGAGGTTCCGAGAGAGTGACCTTGCATTTGTCGGTACTGAGTGTTGAAACCAGTGTTAAAGGGACTCTGAATGGGGTCTCCATCGGGAGTACTTGAGTAACCATTCATATGGGATTGATCGATTTGAAGACCCGAATTGCGATGGGAGTAGGCGTTCTGTGTGAAGCCACCCATACTTAGTCCTGAGAAGTCCTGGCCTTGGCCCGACATTCCAGATTGGGTGACAGGGGGCCCGTTGAGACCATCGAGAAGCTCATCGTCATCAAACATGGCCGAGTTGTTGGTGAAGCCGTTTGTGCCGTTTCCAGAGTTCGAGTTGAAGTTATTGAATGAGGGAGAATAACCACCTGACATGGCGAGATCATTGGGGTCGATACTTGCGCCGCTATGGCCGTTGCCAAACTGGTTGAAACCGTGTTGGGCCATTGTGAAGAGGATGGTAGAGGTAATGTTGTGTCGAAGTTGTAGAGTCGGATGTTGTTGCCCTAGCTAGAGGGGGGATGTGGGCGAAATATTGTGGGCGTCCACCAGCTCGGCTAAGGATGATGGTACGTTCGAGATACGAATGTCAAGCTGAAACTGGCCTGTTAAGGAAGGGTTCGAGTCAGTATCAACAAGCCAGAGCAGCGCCGAACGCAAAGCGGGGGAGAAGTAAAGAAGCTCGGCGCAGTGATGGGAAGCGGGCATCCATATATGGAGCACCCACCACGGCGGAGGTTACAACAAGGAAGAAAGTGGCGGGCGGAGAACCGGGGGTTTGAGGCTTGGGAGACCTGACTCACCAGATAGTTAGGCAGAAAGTGTTGGTTGCAGCTAGCAGATGAGGGAGTGCTGTAAAACGTGCACTATCTGCAGTCCATAAAAGGGAAAGAAAGTGCCAAATAAGTAAGGTCGAAAGATGACGAGGGGACAGTCTGTCGGACCAAGTTGAAGCCAGATAAAGTATTGTGGGAAAGTTAGATGTCGTGAGTCGGAGGGTCAGAGGAAGGCTCGGGGTTGGAGGGGGTTGAAATGGCGGGCACTGAGTGCAGGGCCTCTAGGCGTCTGTCCACTAAGTGGTCAAAGCCAGGTACCTCCAAGGGGTTAAAGCGCTGGAGACGTTCCCTGGGGGTGCAGGTACTCCGCAAGTCAAAAGAGCAGAGTGTGGGCGTAGGCGCTTGGGCTGGAATACTTGGTAACGCACGGGCCAAAAGGTCCAGTTTATCGTCTGGCTCGTACAGTACTAGCCCCAGTCCAGTGCTATTAGTAGTAGTCTGGAGATGCTGTCCTGAACGATGGTCGGCGCGGGGGGCACGGCGGTCGGAGCAGTGGTAGAGGGGTTCTTTGTCTGAGTCTGAGTCTGAGTCGTAGCTGAGGTCGCTGATTTGGAAGGGATAAGGATGAACCCAGTCAAGGTTGGCGGTGAAGAGCGTCTGTTCAGATTCAGGGTTTTAGTGGCTGTTCTTGGAATGGTGAGGTGGCCAGTCAGCAATGTAGTTCTGGAATACGGTTGTCTGAGTCGCGGCTCGAGGGATGATGATGATGGAGGTTTTGGTTTTGGGGGATGAGAGTGCGAAATGTGATGTGTGTGGGTGGCACCCAAATAAGAGGGGCCACGGCCACCGTATGTCACTTGTACCTCGTAGCTAACGGCTGAGCTAACGGGGCGCACCTCAACTCAGATTTGGGGTTTGTGAGAGGGAGGGAGGGGAGCGAGTTTGACTGGAAGGGAGATCAAGCAAATGAGCAATACTCTTGGTAGTGAGTGATTTTGGTAATGACTTTGTTAGGGAATGGCCAAATAGGAGAGTTGGGAAAGCACTTTGTATAACAAAGAGAAACAGAGGGGGACTAACGAGGCTATGATGCGTCGTCGTCCTTCCATGAACACTCGAACGGTTGGCTGGTAGGGATATGCCTGGGCAAAACAACTGGACCCAGGAGTACAGTATGCAATGCAAGTCGACGTAGAAGAAAGACAGGGGAGGCTGAACTAGGAAAGAAGAATGAATTCATCAGTCTACTCACCAAGAATACTAAATGCACCTAAATGCACAGAAGGCATGGAAACAGTCGCTTTTGTAGGTTGTACGGTCGACTTATATGCGATATGATAGCTGAGGTTGATAAAGCGACTTGGAGTATGTAGGCGATCCGACAGATTCTCAAGTGGCGATGAATGATATGATGAGTCGAGTCGAGTAGAGTGTAGAGCCGAGGACGAAGCAGGATAAAGTACCCGGAATGTATTCGAACAGTTGTTGGTGTTGCTTGAACTGTGGTCGAGTAGGGTGTCCAAATCGGGAATTGATGGATGTGGATGGATGTGCGTAGCGGGGCGGCGCCGAAATGCAGGGTTCAGGTCCGTAATGTACGGTGATGTGATATTAAGGTCCGTCCTCGGGATGATATGAAGCCGCAGTCAGGGACAGTAAGTGTCGTCGCATTCAAGCTTTGCAAATATTGAAGGCTAAAAAAAATCGGGCTGCTTTTTGTCGCGGGGGTGCGTCTCAATTTATCTCAACGCACGGACAAATGTAAGCAAATCTCGAGATATGTTGACCAAACGAGCTAAGTTGGTGATGGCGTAAGGGCGGCGGCAGGATCGGATAGTTTGCAGAAAAGACCAGTTTAGTCCAAGATGGGTGTTCTTGGTTGACGGTGACGGTCAAAAGCAAGCGGTCTGACGTTTTATTGTATTTCTGGCGCCTCGAAGACTGGAGGGGCCTAGAGTTGGACAGGTGATGGCTTGAGGGGAGAGGGTGGTGGAATTGCAAGTACAATAGTGACGATAAGTCGGTCAAGGGTCCAACACAAGACGACGCTCGGCCGTGGCTGATGGTGAAGGGGTGGTCGATAAGATCCGATACGAACAAGCCCAAACACCAATGTAAGGGTCTCCCGCTTCTCTTCGTAGTTACTCTCACAAACGCGGTAGGTATGGACGACGATCAACTAGACTGGACGGATGGATGACTGCGTTTCGGAATGATGAAGTGGATTTATCTTCTTGTTCTTGTTCTTGTTCTTGTTCTGTTCTTAGCCTTGCTCTTGACATTGACTCTTGCTCGTCCGGCCCTTCGTCTCCTTTGGCTATGCTTACTCCTTCAAAATCCGCTTCTGCTTCGTTATAGCTCCAGATGTCGATGACTGCAAAGGCCAGTTCAAAGAGTAAGGTCCTTTCTATCACAGCTGCAAGATGAGATCAACGACCCATTATCGCAAGCTAAGGCACCGCGGTCCCCTAATTTATACTCCCAAGAACAAGCTAAAGCTGCTAGCCATGACTATCAAGTCAGATGTACAATTCTTATCGTCCCTCGCCCGCCTGACACTAGGTATTCCGGACGAAACGTGGAGGCGATGGTCACTGGTCCCCATATAGTCGTATCTAAACTGGGCTTGGACTTGGCTACCGATCAAGAAAGTTGGCGGTAATGGTGGCCGCGATGTTATTTTGCAATGTCCATTCTACACTTGAAAGTTGATGCAAGATAGAAGAGACAGGGGAGGGTGTGGATGCGACTGTTGTGGGTGGGCACCAGGCTGAACGTGACATGAGATTTAAGACACCAAGCCCAACCCTCCGTTTGGGACTTCAAGGACTCATCGGGAATTGATACATGCAATCGATTACCCTCCCTCAGAGCCCTTCTCTTGGGCTCGGTCATGCGCTGGTCGCTTTCCCATCCTTCTTCCCTCTCCCTGACCACGCGCCCCAGCTCAAGGCCACCATTTGTTACAAAATATCTCGACGCGGCTGGTTCTCGTGAGAATCATAGAGCGGAGTGTTTCGGGGTAAGAATCAACTTTTGTCAGCCTAATGACACTCGTATGCTAGGTTGAGTGAGAATAGAGGCTTTCCGGCACAGCCTCTGCCTTGTTATATCTGGTATTATACAACACACAAGAATAGATAGGTGCCTTGCAGTGCAGTGCAGTACTTAGCCTGCTTTGTATCTTTGTCCTCGTTATGGAGGGTATCAGTCAGACTGCTCTCGCGGTTTCTCGACTTATCTTAGTTCCCTACGGATCGCGTCCGGGCCTCTACGGTCCGCTCCTCAAGTGGTAGGTAGTAATAGTAAACATGGTGCGCTCCGTCCACCCGCTCCTCTCCCGTCTAGGCCCTGTCCTTGATGAATGAGATTATTGTGTCTAACTTCTCAAACGATAGATAGGTACCTATGTAAGTGGACTTGATATATTGTGCGGCTACAGATATAAGACATACCTATGGTTGGCTACTAACCTACCTACCTACCTTAGGAATCCGCTATCCATGGGTAATGCGCCTATGATCAGCCTCAAGGGCTCCTGAAACCTCCAGACCCGTCAAGCTCTATCCTGCAAGGCTCCCAACTCAGCTCAGCTCCGAAACAGCCATGTTCTACTGCATCTTAAGCTCTGAGCTCTGGCTCTGATGCTTTCCGATCCCTGGCCATATGCTTCTGTGTCATGCATGCCCGTCCCCTCCCGTCCCCGCCAAAAGTGTTCACTTGAGGCTTCCATCAATCAAGGGCGGGCCGTGCAAGAAAGATGGGGAGCCACGGGTGGCACCAGACCTACCCCAAGCTAGTTTCCAATTCATCGCAGCCAATCATATAATCTCCTGCGTTGGTGAGCGGACGGCATAGCAGGCAAGGCTTGGAATGGATGGGATCCAATCCAAGGAAAGAACCACACACCCAACCCCAACCCATCAACTTCCTGGCTTAGTGCTGCCCTCCACTATCAACGACCAACTTCACTCCTCTCCAACCCAGGTCAACCCCGTTTTGCTCGCATTCTCGCGCAAAATACTCCGATCGACTCTTGTCGCACATTTGCTGTCGCTCTTATCGCTTGCTGGCTGGCTCACGCATCTCTCTTACCGCTACTGTCTCCGACCATTTTCGAGCGGTAAGCGCGGATGTCTGCAAACCCTTGGCTCCAACGGTCCAACCTAAGCCCCCAACGATTCGTAGTCCTCTGTATCTACCTACCGCCGTCTTGCGCAAACCAGCGTCGTCAGCCACAAGTTTAAGGTCTGTAAGTAATAGATCGTGGTAGACAGGCAGCCTCCTGTCTTTCTTGCTTCGGCTCCCCCTCTATATCATGAGCGCTCGTCGACTGACCACCATAACCATGAAGCCAGATTTCCAAGGAAGTGGATATCGCTCTTCCAAATTATATTCTTAGTTTGATACGAGACCGCTTTTGTCGCCTGGCTTGCCCTTCGGCCATCCCACCCTCCATCACGACTGCGAGCTCGAGAGCGAATCCAAATCTCTGTTGAACCTGAACCTGCGCCGCAAGATCGACTTATCCGCCCCGTCCCTGTCCCGTCACTCTTGAACCCGTCCCTTACCTTTCCGCCCCTCTAGGTCCCCTGCCGCCATGGCTTCTTCTTCTTTTCGAGACTCCATAAACTCCCTCGGCTGGAGTCGCCGCGATGAACCAGTGAACACCTCTCAGCAAAGCGGTTTGCTCTCTTCTCTCCAAAGCCTAAATCCCTTCCAAGGAGGCAGTGGTTATGTCCGTCTACCCACCACCGAGAGCTCTGGTGCGCCTCTACCTGCGCCCAGTCGACGTGAAGAGGAGGAAGGCTGGTTTGTTCGTAAGTTAACCCTGGATGTTCTTGGCCAGGTCTTTCGGCACCCCTGCAGCGGGACATGTGCATTGCATCTGAGCCATGCCTTGGACTACGCATGTGATGCGAATGGCATGCCTCGTGGTTAGGAGACACTAACCCAACTGGCAGTTAGCCGATGGGATCGGTTGTTGATCTTTGGTGCTTGTAACCTTGCTGCTGTAGCATGTTTCGTCATCTGCTTCACTCTATTCCCCGTCCTCTCTCTAAGACCACGCAAGTTTGTCATATTGTAAGTCGGGAATTTGTGCACATCCCTTTCAGCCTGCCCTGCACCGTCCCTTATTCTCTTTGCCGAGCTCTGTCACGCGGTCTCATTATTGCGAGGCGCTTTTGAATGTGTGACTAATTTTCTCGATGATATGATGTCGTTGATTTAACATGGTGAATTTGGAAATCCCATCCAGAAACTAATGTGTTCTTTCCGCAGATGGTCTGTTGGATCGCTTATGTTCTTAGCCTCATTCGCCGCGGTGATGGGCCCTATGAACTACATCTATCACTTGCTCTCAACTCCTCGACTGCCGTTTACCGCAGCCTACTTTGGCTCTATCACATTGACACTTGTGTTCGCCCTGAAGGTCAGCTTCCACACCGTTGTTGATTCATTTCTTGCTAACAAACGGATAGCTTCACAGCACCCTTCTCACCTTGTTCTCAGCTCTTATTCAGCTCGCATGTCTGGTCTGGTACTTGATCAGTTACTTCCCTATGGGATCTACTGGTTTGCGTTTTGCTACATCGTTTGGAGCGAGGCAAGCAACAGCCTGGATGAGCGGCTAGAGCGCTATCTCAATCTTGGATTATGGAAGCTCTTGTGGTCATTGCTTCGTACCAAGTTGTTTCCATGCTTCTGTAGGATTCAGTATTCAATTGTATATCAGTTATCCGTCCTGCGTAACATTAGCAACGATTTCGTCATTTCATCATGGCCTCGACTAGCAGTCAGCTGCTTTTGCGAGACTACCTGTGGTTTTTTTCTTTTTGGATAAAGTTCACATAATATACTATCAAATATTTCTCAAGTCTAACCTCAGTTGTTTTAGTTAGTCTTCTGGATCTAATAGATGTACTTGGTAGGCCTGTCTCTCATAGTAGCAGGATTCAACTTAGAAAGTTAACCCTCCGTTTCGCTTGATTTTAAAGGTTATCGAGACCTCAGTTCAAGGGCCAATGAACAATGATGTTGTGCATATCCTCACAACTGTTGATGTGCTGAAAAGGATTAGATAAGCGTTGCCTAAAAGGGCAGGCCAGCAGGCGTTGTGTCCAATAAGCAGCTACTGGGTGAGCGGCCTCGGCTTGTAACCTTGGAACATCTTTGGCGACCACTAGGAATGAATGTATGGTTTGGCTGCGGCATGCGTAGCATCATCTTCTGAACCAGAAGATAAAGTCCCACCAAAAGGAGCAGGTACTTTCAGTAGCATCAAGAGTATGTCGGCGTAGTGGATAAGGAGGTCTTTTTCTGTCGCAAGACCATTTATACGATTTTGAGTTCATTGGATAGGAACCCAACCTTACTTAGCCTTTGACTCTTTAAACTTCAACCATGTATAATTTATAGTAATAACCTTATTGAGTTTGCCTATTCATAGTCTTAACTCGGCATTCCCTCTTCTTCTTGCCGCTCAGTACGAGTCGGATACATAGTTTTGTAGTTGAGCTCTGCCTTTTTATTCTTTCGTGAATAAACTTTTAAATTTCAGTCAGTCAAAGTTCCTGAGCTCTGACTGTCTGCTCACTTATGCACTTCGAATAATGAAAAACCTTTGGTTGTTTCTGCTGAATCATCCAGTCACAGTATTGCGGTGTTGCACCATGAATGGCCGTATGCCCGTGCATACACGTGCGCTCTCTTTTGAGAGTCCTGCAGATTGTCATCTATTCTATTGTTGGCAAGTTCTTGAGCAGAAATTGCTGATCAGGGCTGCCTGTCTTTCGCTTGGCAATGGATGTTTGTGGATCAAATGTGACTGTGTCCTGGGTAAGATTCGATGTCATATCACCATTTACCCGTAGCAGCCAAATTCTATATGTTGGGCAAATTCATGTTGGTGACGGGAGAGACTTGGGCTTGCATTCAAAAGCTTGACCTTGATCCAATTCCACGACATGGATACCCTTTATCACTCCCAAATTAGTGTATCCGAGGGCTCATTTACTGTCTTCCAGGTTGTGTACCAGGGTCAGGCTATGCTAGAGAAAGAAAGAAAACAAAGTAAGAATGCTTGCCCTGAGATAAGTGCCTGGAGCATATGTTTTGACTGTTTAACAGGAGCTGTGTAATGAGTTGACTATACTGTGCATCCACGCTATTGATTGCAACAATGAAACTGAAAGACACGGCAAGGTCGTGATGTCTTGCAGCGCATGACGTTCCCAACGAGGTTGATCAACCAGAAAAGTAACAAACATAAATAACTACAAGAAACTCTGATGGCCACAGTAAAGTAACCTTGTAAGTAACAGCAATCAATTGCGCTTTGTGAAAGCCGAGTTATATTCGCGCAACTCCACCCTATCACGGTCGTCCGGCTTCGGTTGACTGAGGTGATTCTGCCTCTTCCGGAGTCTCGGATTCATGACATGACGGCGGCTTCTGACAGTGCGTGGAGTGGACCTAGCCTGGATGAGAAGATGAATTGCCCTGAATCCCACTGGAAGATGACCTCAAGCCCGACCAAGACCCTAGATTAGCAGCCTCCTGGGGTCCGCTCAGTGCCGTCGTTTGCAGGGCTTTTTTAGACTCCGAGTCATCGACGGGGTGGCGCCCCACGCATTGTTACTTGATGGGCAATGCAGAACCCCCGTCTCTGACTTGCTTGTGCGATACTGATTACAGTGCTGTAAGTCCTGATGTGATGCACATCAGTCAATGACGGCCAGCATCCAATCTAGGTAGGTACCTAGCCAATGGATCAGGATGGCCAGGTAATCAGCATGCCCAGCTTGGTGTTGAACAATTGGAACATGTTAGGTAGAAGTTAAGGGATTTTAAGACCAGGTAGATAGAGAGAGACCAAGTGCCTGACTATCATGGCTTGGGCGTTGTATGGCGTAGAAAAAAAGATTGAGGTGGGAAAGAAGTTCCCTCCACCCTTCTATCCCGTCCCATTTACCACCAGCCTACAGTACCTCCTGGTCCATCTCCAAGGATTCCACTCGGCGCACCGGTACTTTCTCGATCACTTAGTCGCAGTACGTTTCCGTGGTACCTTCCAGTCCGCCTGTACCTTGGTTGGTACCTACTAAGCTGGAGGTGGCTGCGGATCAGAGAGGGGAAAAAACGCAGGGAAAAAAAATTTATTATTCACACAACGCAAAAAATAACCTCCGGTCTTTTTCCTCGTTCCCTGGTCTCCGTGTGCCCTCGTTCTGTAAACCACAATTTCTCTCTCCAGCCCAATTCCATACAAGAATTGCTGCTGAGAACTATTCTCTACTGGTTTACTAAACCAAACCTTTCTTTTACCCTATCCATATCCCTCTTCCTCTTTCTTCTTTCGCCCCCTTTGAACTATTCCAACATCCTTCCATCATAACCACCCCGCCTTGTATTCTGCGCTTTCTCCCGATACCCTCGTGACGAAGCAGCGCAACAAACAAACACCCCGGCCTCGGTTCTGGTTCTGGTTCTGGTTCTAGTGTACGGGTTCCCTGCCAGTCGGCACCTTTTTTCTGTCTGACATACTCTGGTTTTGTACTCTGCGAGACAAAACAGGCAGAGCAGGACAGTACGGGCATTATTAGGTTTAGTGCCTGGAAATTCTCAGTCAACCTGACTTTTTTCTCCCGCTCGTCCTCCCTTTGTCGAAACATTGCCGCCTACCCACCCAGGCTGTCATTTTTCGTTCAAGCAAACGCCTTCTAACTTAACAGAATCGGTTCTTATTTCTTTGGAACCTCTGAATCGATCCATACCCAGCTTTCGCACCCAATCCGATCCAGGCTTTGTCCCTCAAGGCCTCAAGCCCCCAGCTTAACGGACAGCTCACTGCTGCTTCATACCCTCTTCCTCAGTACGCATCCTCGACTTACGACTCATTGTCCAATAATCTCGATCTCCAGCGCCCTCATCATTTGGGGCTTCACGAACAGCGACTGTAGTGCACGTGGGTGCTTTGCGCCTCTCCCAGAGTGTGGAGGGGGTTGAGAGACATTCTAGGGTTTTCTGGTCCCCAGCACTTCACCTTTTTTTTCAATTTAACTTTATTTGGTGACTCCAGGTGAAAGGCACCTTCGGCTCACTATCCTCGTCCAGACTATATCATAACCCTGTACGACGCGGCTCAATCTACAATGAGTCCCTCAGCTATCGTCGAGTCCAACGATATGGCCACTCAATCAACCTTTTCCTACGCACAAGCTGCTAAGGGTCAGGGCACTACCCCTCCCTCGAATACCGCTGCTTCCGCCGACGCTGTTGCTTCCTCAGAGGACGTCCAGGTCCTTGCTGCTGATGCTGATATTGTCACTTCCGCACCCGACGTGAAGTCGGCTGCACCTACCACTGAGCAGACCAGCTCTGAGGCTCCTGAGAGCATCGAGCCCCGCGCTGCCTCTGCTGAAAAGCAAGATTCTGAGAGTGTCCCCGGATCTGAGAGCGATGCCCGCTCCGAGTCAACGCAGAGCAGACCAACCGAATCGAGGCGCGAAGATGATGCAAGCAGATTGGATCGCCCGTGGAGACGTAACGAGAAGACACCGAGGTCATCAAGCAATGCTACCCGGTCTGTCGATGAGCAGGACTCCCGAAAGGCCAGGCGAAGTAAAAAGGGCAAGACTTCCGAGAAGCAACCAAGCGATCAAGCGACAGATAAGGAGCAGGAGGTGGCACCCGAGCCCCCCAAGGTCGAGCTCTCGGAAGCACCTATCCCCAGCGTCAACATTTGGCATAAGCGAAAGGAGGCGCGTCAGGCCAAGTCTTCTAAGCCTGCCCCCACCCCTGCAGAGGCTACAGTAAATGGAACTTCAGCCCAGAAGGACGAGAAGAAGACTGAAGAGTCTACTCCCGCGCCTTACATAAACGGCGCCAAGCCCCAGCAAAAAGCGGCCAGTACTGTGCGACCAGAGCGAAATGGTCCTCGGGGATCGCGGATACACGAGAAGGATGGCAAGAACGAAATCCCTCCATCTGTTGAGGATTCTACAGCATGGCCAACTCCTGAAACCGCCATCACTGCTATTAAGGAAGACAGTAAGAAGAAGATTGCCGACAAGTCTCCTGAGAAGTCAGACCGCTCCGACAAGGATAGTCAAGAGGATAGCAGCGCTTCGAAATCTCGACAAAAGTGGGTGACAATGAACTACGTCCCCACGGTTAACTTCGAAACTCAACTTCCTCAAATGCGTGGCTCAAAGCCGCGAGGTGGTGCTCGTGGTAGTCGAGATACCACTCCCCGAACCACTACCAACGGTGCTGCGGATAAGACCGCTTCTACTGCGCCTACAAACAAGACCACCGAGACTAAGCCCAAGGACAATGCCAGCAATGCCGCATCTCAACAAGCTACGGCCAAGCGCGGATCAATGGATGTTACCAACGGTCAAAAGAAGGCTTCAACAAACACTAGCTCTGACAAGGCTAAGGATTCTCCCGCTCAGCCTTCTGTAAGTAATATCATGCAGGAATTCTTTATCCGTCATTTCATGTATACTAATTGCCATTCACACAGGAGGCTCCTCAATCCTCTCGCGACCGTCATGAAGGTCGCGGCGAAAGAGGCCGAGGTGGTTACCGGGGACGAGGTGCTCACCACGGCCATTCGCAATCTCAGCATGCTATTTCCGCATCTGGGTTCCACGGTCAAGGTGCCAATGCTGGTAGATCTCAGGGCTACAGCCCCCCACTGCGACAGGGTGGCCATGGTGGCATGTTCGCTCCTCCCTCTCAGCGAGGTCGTGGCCGCAATGGAGCCAACAACTTCCATCGTGCGTCTGTACCAAATGGCGGTTCTCGCATGCCTGTTGTTCAGGCTCAATTTCCTCCTTACGATTACACCCTGGCCCCACCTATGAGCGCAGTCCCCTTCCAGCCTATCCATTTCGACAACATACTTATGCCGATGCTCAAGGCTCAAATTGAGTATTACTTCTCGATTGAGAACCTCTGCAAAGATGAGTTTCTCCGACAGCATATGGATTCCCAAGGATTTGTGCCTCTTTTCTTCGTCACTGCGTTCTCTCGCATTCAGAGTCTGACCAATGACATGAACGTTATCCGCGCTGTTCTCGAGGATTCAACTGAAGTTGACTATATCGTTGACCAAGCTGACATCGAGCGACTGCGTCGCCGAGATGGTTGGGAGAAGTTCGTTTTGCACCAAGAAAAGCGGGATTCAGGGGCTCGTAACGATGGCCCTGTGAATCTAACTTTCAAGAACAAACACTACCGCTTCCCGAACGGTCAATACCACGACATTACTTCTGTGCCCTATCATGCTTATCCTCACGACCCTGCCCACCAGCCCTTCACGCCGCATGACGTTGACGGGGTGGCTTCGAATGGTCCTACGCAACTTTCTGCTGCTGTCCCTGACTTCTCACCTTCCGGAACAGTTCCGCTCATTGGCCCTCAAGGTGAAATCCAGGTAACCAGTGTTGATGCTTTGACAAATGGCCATGTCGAACAGCCTGCGCCGCTTACGAACGGTGTTCATACTGAGGAGGATCACGCAACTCAATCGTAAGCCACTTTTCCAGATACGGGGTTGTCGCCTGTTTCGGAGACACTGGGCCTGTCTCTTCTTTGCCGGGTCCTAGCATGCGGCGTATTTGAGAGTGTCGTTGGCATACCCCTTGATCTGGGTCGATATGAATTACGCGTCCCAGATTTACAACGTTTTATGATTTCATACCGTGGCTCACAGCTGGCTTCACGCCCATTATGGGCCACGGCGTTTTGTCGATTATGGTGTTTCTGGCTCACAAGTCTTCAGCGAAACGATATGTACGGGTTTCTCAAGAATGCCGAATTCGGCAATAACCTCCATCACTTGGAACCAAACGGCGAACGAGCTGGCGGGTTCTCAAAAGTCATTTGTGTCATAAATATCAGGGCTGCAAGTACACTATGGGGCGGTGAAAGGTCTGCATTTCTTGAGTCTTCCTGACGAGAGCACTGGGGAGAACTCAGAAACGAACGATGTATACGAGCTAGAGATATTCGATACCCGGTGGAATGAAGCAAATGAAAATGCTAGCATCGATTGAGGAGGAAAATTTGGGGTTGCAAGTTGGCTCAAAGGCTTGATCTACTAGTTTCTAGGAGGGCGTATTCCAAGGAGGTATTTTGTGCGCGTCGGCAACATGTTGGAAAGACTTGCCTAGGGACTCCAGCAGCACAGTTTACAGTATCAAGTTTACCCAAATCGCTGGTCGGCTGTAGCGATGGCCGGGGGAGTCGAGCGACAGGTGTCGTCGTGGATGATAAGTATACCCACCAATGGAAGTTTACAGAATGGTTGATCAAGGCAATGGAGATGGAGCGGGGCAGCATCGACGGGTGGAATAAAAAGATATGGATGGTGAAAAGCACATGCGCATATGATTTTCAATTGGGCTACGGCACATGGATTTTTTTCTTTCTCGACTGCATTTGAAAGGGGTTCAAGGACGGGTTTTGATCTGGATTGACTTGATTTTATTCATTAGGGATCTGATGCTAGAGGGGACTCTCCAAACTTTGCTGAATATGGACTTTTTTTTTAAAAAAAAAAAACTTCTTGTTTTATTTTAGCTGTACTATAGTTTCATCGTCACAGAAAAAAACATGTCGAGAAATATTGGCTGTCGCCCTGTGTCCTCGAGTATGGATTTCTCTAGAGTGATGCACTTAGGGCTCACTAATGCATGGCTGGTTCCAGGCAAAAGACATGAGAATCAAAGAGGGTTATGATTGTTCTTGGCGAAGGGCAAGAGATTATTGGCTATGGTGCATTTTCAGTAGCCCGCTAAAACAATGATTCTTCCCAGCCTTCGATTTTGATCTGCTTACCCTTACACGTCGTAAGCCGTCATGATGACCCATTGTTCATCATGTTGGCGGGGTTGAGGGGTCAGCCATCAGCTCCAGGGTAGCCAAAGCTAAATGTTAGCTTGTGCCTGCAATCAGGCCACGTGATTATTAATCTACAGGATAAAATTACAAATAAGCCTAAATAGCAGCCTAATAAGTAAATAATAAAGAAAGCTTATTTTCTTATATAAATAAAAGCCTTATAATTAGCTTAAATTTAAAAATTTTAATAATTTTATTCTTACTGCTTTTTCTAACTCTTACGCCTAGTTCTTTTTATAACTAATCGACTTGCTTTAGTTAACACTAAATTTATATGTTGGCATGATGAGGTAGTATAGAGCAATAATTTTGTGTTGACTTTTAGGTGCCTATTTATTTGCTACATTGGATTATCATTTGATGAATCTTTGCAGCGTATTCTGATCCCTTGACTTCACGGTCGTCAAATAGTATCTCAAAGTGAGTTAAATGTATTGATTAATAGGTTGGCTCTTACTCTAAAAGAAGAAAAAAAAACCAAGATCATAAATGCCAACACCTTACTTACCGGTATATTACAATAATGCAGTATTTATAATTTATCTTAGGTACTCGTCGTCTTATAGAAATGTGCAGCATGTTGCCGCGTTTCTATCCATCTGTCTTTACACCGAGGAGATTCTTCATCGCCTTTGATAAAGGGAAGTCACGATCTGAATCTAAGATAGATCCACGTACATGCCTGCTATTAAAGCTATTGGGAAGATTCCCAATCGTTGGTCCAACGGTGAATAAGTAGGTATATAGATAGTGCAATTGGACCTTCACTAATGCACCTTTCTAATTCCATTAAAGCAATAATAATTAACGGATTATTATATATCAAGCCTGGGACATATGCCAGAAGGCCAGCTAAAGCACTATCTCTGAGCCAACCCTTCAACATAGAGCATGCAATAACACTAGTCCAGTGACATCGACTGTTTGGCCTTTCAAAAGCAGGAGTTCTTTCTGTTCATCTGACCGCGGGCGAAGTTTTGAGGATATATCTATCATTGCTAAACAGTTGAGGTCTAAAGATCACGACTTAATCGCCCGTGGCAGACTGACCTGTCTGTCAACGGGGAAGAACTCATCCTTAGGTTGCCCTGGGCAAGATGCACACTCCACAAGGTATCGTTACCAAAACGGAGTTTTCGATACGGTGAATCATAGCGTGCTTAAGCCTTGCTCATGCCTGTCCCCATGCTACAATTGAAGCATTGCGATGGCGAACATCCAGATATAGTTACAAAAGGGCTCGTGTGCCTACGGAGGTAAGGCCATCGTGAAATATGACAAAAACATCATGTTTATGGTTCTAAGACTTGGTCAGTCAACTATGCGTGTGCTATATGATGCAATTATTGTCTGATGATCAATGGCTGAGACTAGGGAGGGTGAACTTGGAGAGGGGTGCAGAGAGTTGTTTCTTCTTCTTGAAAACGTCGAAGATGAAGCTATCGTCAGAATCTGACTGTCCCGTGCCTCAAACCGATTGATGCCCAGATCACCAACTGGTTGGGCATCAACACACACAAACACATCAATCAAACACGGTAACGGTGCCTTGCAGAAATGAATGTTAAACCCAGAGCAGGGGCCCGAAAAATGCCTAAAGGGGAAATGTCAGAACAAGACCTGCATCTTGTCTAGTAGCGGATAAACATTACGTCAAGCGTCGATGGAAATTTTTAGAGATGGCATGTCTGTCTTTACAGTTCTGTGTGTTAGCTTATTGCGGGATGAGTTTACGGGGAGATAGTGGAACTGAAAGGAACAGTAAGCTGAATGATGAAGGCTAGAGAAATCGAGGATAAACCAGATATTTTGGTATCTGCGGAATGAAACCTCCGGTCAAATCAAGATCGTAGGAGAGGAAGAAGGAATCGATCATCAAGAATTGAGTTGCTTGTGCATGCGATGCTATCGAGACTGTCCGTATAAGTGACTCAAGGAAGAATCTTCATCTCGCCTGCAGAGAAGCTTCGAAATTCTACTCCAAATCTTGATATCAACTGCCTGATCTGTCATTAAACCCGGATGCTGAGACATATCCTCGTGGGCCGGCCTAGGATATTGACTAACTGATCTGCATACAGGGTTGAATCTTTATGCTTCCTTGGACCACGGTGTTGTAGATATTTTCTTCCCCAGGTTATCACGATAACCAAAACCACGCTTGACTCTTAATATGATACGCAGGTTATCATTATAAATATCGCATAAACTTAGCCCATCTCGACAAATGTAAAACTCGTCGAGTTACTATTGTTTCTTCAGCTGAAGATATACTATTTGTGGGCCCGGGGAGATCAAAGCTTAGGAGGCGACGATTCAGCTCAGAAACAATTTTGGTCCGTGGGGAATAGGAGACGGCCAACAAACAGCTCGGTCTGAGATTCAAACGTCTCCCGGAGCTTAACCCCGGCCGGTCTGGGGAAATCAACTTGGTGCTCACGGTCGGTATGCCCTCACCTGGAGAACTTGACGTCAACTCAACTTGACCAAGGCTACCGCAGTGGAGATTTTTCTCCTCAAAGACAGTGGATGGCAAGACAAACTATTTCATCATGACACTGACGAGAAATAATAGAATAGGAGATCCTATAAATACAATGAGCACTCGCTTTCTTATCACAAACAGCTCAGACTTATCACTTCAACTACACTGCCTACCCTGTCAACCTTCAAGCTATCTAAAGAAGCATCAAATTCACAAGATGGCAGCTAAAGTGGGAAGAGCATTCTCCTACATGACATTCAAGCCTACGATTCAACCCGAGCGGCACGAGGAAGCTCCCTATATCAACAAAGAAGGCTATGTCGACTTCTCGCATGAAGATACCGAGAACCCAAGAAACTGGTCCCTTAAGCGAAAGTGGGCGATCACCTGCGTAGCAGTTTTCCTTGCGATGAATGGAAACTTTGCGTCAAGCATCTTCTCGGGGAGCATAGACTCTGTTGTTGAAGAGTTTGGCATCTCAGAGGTTGCTGCGAGTTTGACGACCACTATGTTCCTCCTCGGCTTCTGCGCAGGACCCTTTGTTTTTGCGCCCCTTTCAGAGTTTTATGGACGGCGATGGATTTTTTACATTACTTTTATTGCCTACATGGTTTTCAATTTTCTTTGTGCGTTCCCCACCAACTTTGGATCGCTCCTTGTTGGAAGATTCCTGGCTGGAGTTTTTATCTCCGCTCCGCTCAGCACCACTCCTGGTGTTCTTGTTGATCTCTGGGATCCCATTGAACGAGGAAATGCAACTGGAATATTCAGCTTGGCTTCATGGGTCGGTCCATCCCTCGGGCCTGTTGTCTCCGGCTTTGTTCAGCTGAAGAAGAGCTGGCGATGGGGGATGTACTCCGTCCTGTGGCTGGGAGCCATCACGGTGCTCCTGATGTTCTTGATTCCTGAGACGCACACGCCAACTATTCTCGCCAAAAAGTCAAAACGAGCTCGGCAATCAGGAATTCCCGGCTATGAGAAGGTTATCATGGAGGGAGAAGAGAACAAGCCCTCACTCGCCCACGTCTACAAGTTGGCCCTCACACGGCCCTGGATTCTCATGTTCGATCTGATCTCCCTCCTTTGCTCTGTCTACACTTGCATTGTGTTTACTCTTCAGTTCATGCTTTTCAGTATTTATCCTATTGTGTTCAGGGATATGAGGGGCTGGAACGCTGGTGTTTCACAGCTCCCTCTGCTCGGTCAGGTTGTGGGAGCTGTTCTTGGAGCCGTTGTCATCTTTGTGGACAGCGAACGGCGAAGAATCAAGGACGCCGCGGGAAAGACATTATTGCCTGAGGATAGACTTCTGATGGCTATGTTTGGAGGAGTTGTGTTCCCCATCACCATGTTCTGGCTTGCATGGTCAGCCCAGTACAAGTAAGTAATGAATTCTCACTATTATATCAACAGAAACTAATACAAAACAGTGCCGTACCCTGGATTGTCCCAACTCTTGCGGGGACTTTTCTCTCTGCCGCTTTGATGCTAGTCTACGTCGCCATCATCAACTATCTCACTGACACGTACGCCCAATACGCAGCGTCCGTTATCGCTGCCAACACGGTTGCTCGCTCTGCCGGCAGCGCCACCGCTCCTCTCTTCACTACCCAGATGTTTAACGCTCTCGGCGTAGGCGGTGGGGGTTCTCTCATTGGGGGAGTCGCAACGTTGCTGGCTTTTATCCCATTTGTATTCTCCTGGTATGGCGCTCGCATCCGGAGAAAGAGCAAGTATGCCATTGTCGAGCCTGGCCAGATGGATAAGATGGACGAAGAGGCTGATCCTACCGACTACGGTGTTCAACCTGGTGAGACTCAGCACGCGGGCGAAATTGATCAACCAGCTGAGCTCAAGCGTTCCGAAAACGGGAATGAGGATGCATGATTAAAAGCTATATCGAACACGATCTTGTGTCATTAGTATTTTAACAACACTACTTTCAAATTGAAACTGCATGGGAAGCGGAGTCTGTCTTGGTTTTGAGGAGTTCTGGGTTTTTAACAGGGAGTATAATGGATTGGTTCTGGTTCATGTAACTTCTAACGCCTGTATGAGATCAAGACCCTATAGTGGCATTGGTACGGAATTGATTGCGTGGATTTGTATATTTTAGCGTGCTACCATCAATTTCACCTTTTGCTTTGATGCCTTTGGCCAGAAATCGCGAAATATCATATAACTCGACTTATCAATGTCTCAACATACTGATGCTACTAGGATCCTTCATGGCGATATAATTGTTCTTTCCTCATGAGATGTTCGATTCAAGCCTCAATACTACATCAACTAGTTCAACTGTTCAGTTATGCACTCTGTCGGACGATCTAGTGGTGGTATTGGTGAAATCAGTTAACAAATGCCGAGTCATATGTAGTATCAAAAGAATAGGACAATAATATTCCAGTCAGCTTGTGACCTATCAAGTCAACCTCATGGAAGGGAGCAGTTTTTCGTAATAGAGACGCCATTGTATACAAACAGGCAGACCCTGATCAACCACAAGCAGCGTTGAGGACCAACGGGGTTTGAATCCGATGTTGGATGTTGAAGAACCTGATACTCAAGACATTATTGTTAAGTGAAACCATGTGGCTTGTGCAATAAAACGTGGCTAAGAAAGTCATGAACTACTATCAGCAGGCATCCAAGCAATCCGCCTGTTGCGTCACATGCCATGTCGCAAGTGTCATGTCAAGCTTAAGTCAAAGTCAAACAGACACGGGATGGATTGAAAGAAAAGAGGCGATTGGACGGTCCACGCCATGTGCTTGGTCGCTGATTTAGCCCGAGTTTCACAAAGTGACAGGCATTTCTAGAAGTGAACAACTCATCAAAGTGGCGGCATCAGTTCGAGGGCACCTTGAAGTACCGCATCGAATATGCAGGTGTCCGAGGTGACACAAACTCAGGGTATCACTTCGAGAAATGGCTTCTGAGCCTCACTTGTACTGTATGTAGACCTCAAGTTGATCCTTCCTGCTTGGAATGAGATCTGGGGGTTGACGATCCAATTCCTCAAGAGCCTTACTTTGAACAATGCCCACTGGGGTTCAGCCCGGCTATCAGGGTATACCCAGTTCTGAGGACACGGAGCGTCCGAAAGACTCGGCCAAATGCCAGCAAGAGAGCGGAGAATAATCGCTCGTATATTTTATATCTCCGGACGTCACAACTATATCGATAATCGAATACATCGTGTTCGGTGTTGCCGGGCGTTGAGACATTGCTAAGTGGAAATAATTGCATGATAACTGTGGCGCAAGAGATGTCTAAGAAACGAAGCCGGGCTGTGCTTTGAACGCCCAGCCAATGCCCAGCCAATGCCCAGCTGGGTGTTAAGTGCCGCTGGTCCAGCGCTCAAGAGCTTCCAGTGGGCCTTACAAGGCCATGACCCATGTCGCATAGCGTCAGTGCTGTGCGTCCAACTTAAAGAAAACCCCTCTCCATTACGTCGTTGTTTTCGCCCCGCTTGTAGAGCTCTTAGAAGCTGTGACGATTTCCTTGTTAAGCAAGACAGCCTGATCATCATAGTAAAGCATAACATGAAGCCTAGTTAACCAGAGTCTACCTAGCCTAACCATAATTTTCTGAACCCCTTCCAAGTGCCAAAGAAAGTCAGCAGGGAAGGCAGCGTTTCCGTTGCTGCCTTCCGTATCCCGTTGATGCCCATCCATACACTCATTCACCAACCAAGGTAGAGTGCACTCCCATCTGCACCTGCACTCCAAGACTTGTAGCAACCCACTTTCTTGACTCTTTCTCCCACTCCCACTTTATCCATTGGAACCTGTTGTCCTAGGTTTCTCCCCCCTTGTTGCAGTATCAAAGGACCCTGTTTTTGCTTGGCTTGTGTGGCTGGGTTTCTCTTGCTGCTTTTCTTTGACCTACTCTTCCCGCCACATCATATTCCTTTTCTTCTTTGCATTGCCGGAATCTTCATCTCTACCTACCTACATTAAGACTATACCGTTTATCATCAAAATACAGCCACTTTCAACTTGACGACAAACATCAACTATTACATCATCACCAGAACATAGCGACGACAAAGAACGCATACCGCCCTCATGTCAAACTACGACCCGTACGATCGGGATTACTCTCGCCGCTATGTGCGAGAGGAACGTCGAGAAGAACCTCGTTATCTCGACCCGCGAGACTCTTTCAACTCAAAGACCCATCGGGAGATTGTTCCTCGCGGACGCGAGGACAGTGACCTATCGATAGAGGAAGTTCGGCGAGAATTCCCCCCTCCTGGTTCCCGTGATATCCGTCGTGCCCGATCTGCTGGGCCAAATTACTACGAGGAAGAATACGAATACCGCCGCGGCTACGACCCTCGCGATCGTGACTATGATCGCCGCTCTCACCGAGGTCACTCTAGCCCTTACTACGAAGATGAAGACCGTAAGCACAAATCAAAAGGCATGTCCAAGAATGAGAAGATCATTGCAGCCGTTGCCGGTGCTGCTCTTCTAGCGGGCGGTAAAGAATTGTATGATCGCCGCGAAGCCAAGGAGGAGCGCACTGAAATCCAGCGCAATCCTCTCTCGACTGCTGCTCTCGCCGGAGTTGGCGCCCTCGCTGCCTACCAGGGTGCCCAGTTCTATAATAAGCAGCAGGCCAAGAAGGATCAAAAAGCCAACATGATCCTTCAGCGTGGCCGTGACGGCTATTACAGTGATTACTACTCTGATGAGGACGAGAGCCCACGGGAGAAGAAGGGCCACAAAAATTTCCTCGAGAGTGCTATCGCGGCTACTGGTCTTGGTGCTGCTGTCAAGAGTCTTACTGGAGGCGGCGGAGACGATACCAAAAGCCGCCGAGGAGGCAGTCCCTCCAGTGAGCGATCTCGTTCTCATGCCGGCGGTAATGGTGCCAACAAAATCCAAAAGGCCGCCATGGCTTCCCTTCTTGCTGGTGCCACAGAGGCCTTCCGCGTCGCGAAAGAACCCGGCGGTTGGAAGGGTGAGAAGACGAAGCGCATTCTTACCGCAGCTGCTGGTGCCGCTGCTGTCGATACAGCCACTGATGACAAGGGAGGAAAGCTGGGCCTGGCAGAGTCTGTGATCGGCGGTTTAGTCGGCAACCGCTTGATCCGTGGTTCGAGGAACGACATTGAAGAGGACCGCAAGACTGGCCGCAGTCGCAGTCGCTCCCGCGCCCGATCTAGGTCTCAGGGCGGCGGAGGAGGAGGCGCAAGCGGCCTCGCCGCCCTCGCAACCGCCGGTCTGGGTGCCCTTGGTGCAAAGAAGGTTCTAGACCGATCCCGATCCCGATCCAGATCCAGAAGCCGCAGCGGAAGAGGAAGGGGCCGAAGTGCTTCATACAGCCCGTCTCCGGACCGACGCCGTCAACGTAGCCGCAGCCGCAGCGTTGTTGACAAGGCTCGCAACGGTTTAGCTAAGCTCGGCCTTGGAGCTGGCGCCGGAGCTGGTGCTGCCGCCGTCGATGATCACCGTCGTCGCGACCAAGATGATTTTAGCGACCGCGGCGGAAGCCGTTCCCGTCGATATTCAGATGACATGTATGATGACCGACGATATGGAAGCAACCGGGACTACTACGATGATGATCGATCATACAAGAGCAAGCCCCGAGAGCGGCGACGAGGAGGACGCTCGGACTACTCGTCTTCGTCTTCGGATCTAGGAGATTCAGACGAGGATGAGAAGCGAGCCAAGAAAATGAGAGGTAAGCAAGTTATCACTACAGGCTTAGCGGCCGTAGCCACTATCCACGCAGCGCACGAGGTCTATTCTAGTATGGAGAAGAGGAACGCACGACATAATGCAGTGAAGGAAGGACGATTGAGCGAGGCTGAAGCGAAGAAGCTTAAGACCAAAGCAATTATGCAAGACGCCGCATCAGTCGGCATTGCTGCTATGGGTATCAAGGGAGCCATTTCAGAGATGAAGGAAGCCAAGGAGTTGACGCACGAGTGCAAGAACTTCAAGCAAGAGAAGGCTCGTCGCCATGAAAAACGTGAGCAAAAGCGCTTGCGACAGAAGTCGATGGGCGACGACAGGAGAAGAGCGGACAGTTGGGCTCCTTCATCTCGACGGGATGGGTATGACTCGGACATCGAGTATGAATACTTTGACCCGCATGACTATGGAGGTAAACCTTACAGAGGCAATACCTTCCCTGCAGAGCCTTATGGGACAGACACTTACAGGAGGAACCCCAACGGTCTGCCATCTCCATACTAAATGCTTGGCTGAGTCTTGGACTTCATTCACTCACTCACTTGCACAACATCACAACATTTAAACTCATGACTTATGACGAGACGACTATGTGGCTCATGAGAACCTTGAGCTCATCAAACGGCAGTGTTTTTGGATTAATAAGAATGAAACCGGAAAAGGGGAGCAGAAAGACTGGAAAGAGATGGAAAACTTGGTGTGGATGTGACCTATTACACTGCGTGGTGTGGCTGGCGTTTGTTTTGCTGCTGAAATTCCCCTGCATCAAATAGATGAAGCAGATTTGCTTTCTCCCAGCAACCATTCCCACTTTTGTTTCACACGTGTATTCAAGACGAAGACTAACGACGATGATTGCATTAGACCATCGCCGATACTGAGCCAGTGGCTCGATCCTTGCAGAGCGCATGCAGCCTACCTATGCTGCAGGTGCGGAAAGAAGAGAACCGAAACCATGTCCCGGCAGACCGGCACATTTGTACAGACCTGTCCAACGATGAACCACTTGATTCTGCTACATTACATGAGTGGAGCAGTGTCTAGAAGTGGACTGGAAACGGGTAAGCCAGCAGGAGTGGTAGTGGCTGACCCGACGAGATGGGATTAGTCATTAGAGGTGCAGTTGGAAAGCCATGGGAGACGAATATAGTGACAAGATGTTACTATATGCACGATGATGACGGGGTGGGAACACGGATATGCGGCCTCGGGAAGAACGGCTTTTTGGAACTATGCACGGGGGCTTGCAGATCCTAACCCAGCGATTAGTGCGACAAGAAATCGGGAATGGATGTCAGTTAAAAGAGGTAAGATATGTGTCCTTTGAAGGATGTGCGGGCATACGATAAGATATGATGGGAGGATTGGGCTTTTCTTTTCACCTTTTTGTTATGTTTTGATCTGGATGGATGATACTGGTATGAGATGAGGTTCTTGAGGGTTGGATTTTAGCCCAGTTCCTAGAGCACCTTAACGAATCATGACCTATAATGAACGACTATGGATGGCTTCAAACATAAGCGTAAAAAAAGACTCCTACTCTTGGTGTAAATGTTGTGTTTGGCCGTGACGCCTCAGTATCGTCAATCGTAGATAGCACAGCTTGGTATGATTTGATCTGAAGGCAAACATCCTTTTCTTTTCTCTTGCAAGTGTAGTTTCACCAAAGATACAGTTGTCGAATCCCTGCTCTGTGCCTGTCGCTTATTGTACATACGATATTAGGTATGTACTATATCCTGACTAGGAAACGGCGACCTTGTTTCAAGTTTCTAAATCGATGTTGAGCCAAGACGTCATCGCATCATGACGTCACAGGCTTGGTATCCACTGAATTTCTATTGGATTGACTCTTCAGCCAATCCTCTTCCCTACCTACTAAGGTATGTACCTAAACAGAGGAACCTAGTATTTACGGACAGGAGACTTTTTTCACCCTAGAAAAACACCAAATTTGACAAGTACCTAGGTAGTTATGACTTTCGGCTATTAGACTTTATAGCGATTAATTAATATAGGTATACAACAATTTAAACTTCTTGGATAAGATTGAGGCTGGTGTTATAAATAGTTGTATTATTCTGTAAAGGTGCAGCGCTACATAATGGGTGTAATGATCTGGTCTTGCATCCAGTGATTGTACCCTCATGCGCCGAGTCCTCCGCCTGATTGTTGCTTCCAGCTCTGCGCCATAGACAGAAGGTTGGACAAGTTTGCTGCCTGTTTGTCGTCGGCGGGGAAGACATAGTCGATATACTCCTCCCACGAGTCATCGTCGAGCTTTCTCCGTCGCTTCGTCTTGCGCGGCATCTGTTTCTGCACCGCCTCCACATCCTCTGTGGAGCCGTGTGTGCGCTCGAACGATAGCCAGGCGTTGAGAAGCGATACGCATTCCTCTTTGAGATCTCGGTCTCGCATACTCTTATGCGCCCGCTTGAACACCTTACGCGCCCTCTCCTTCGCTTCTTCGCTAACTGGCTGCTCCTCGTCGCCTTCTTCCTCTTCATCCTCGGGGATGTTGATCTCAAAGTGCGCGTAGCTGATCCAGACCTTGACGTGATCTGTCTTCTCAAGAAGACGTTCATAAAGATCGCGTGCGCGCTCATACTCGCCCTCTTCCTCCTCAAAGTCAATGTATGCCTTCCACAGTAGCTCTGGCATGTCGAGCTGCTGTTGTTGGATGGCAAGGTCAAAGATAGAGCGGGTGCGTTCCAAATCATCTAGGCCACGCTCAAGTTCCGCAAACCTGATCCAGGTCTGGCAGTTGGCTGAGTTGTACTGAATGTGCTTCTCGTACAGAGTGCGACATCGCACGAACTCGAAGAGCTTGCGTTCCAGGTCAACGTAGCCATTGAAGATCTTGTCCTTTGGGCACATGCCGATGGCACGTCCAAGGAGCTTCCGCGCGGCAGTGAGCTCGCCCTGTCTGATCTCAAAATGCGCCGCCATAAGCCAGATCTTAGCAAACGTAAACCTTTTGTGCGGAATCAGCCCTAAGCATGTGTTATAGATCTGTCGTGCTCGGTCGACGTCTTGCCCCTCCATCTCTTCCCATATAGCATAGAAAATCCACAAATAGATGTACCGTCTCCAGTGTCGCTTTTCCTGTGTTGGGGGAACCTGGGCCACAGCTCTCTCATATATATCTCGAATTCGATCAGAATCTTGAGAAGTTTCTTCCAGTTTTGCATAGTCAAACCAAGCGTCGTAGTTCTTCGGGTTCTCCTTGATAAGTTCTTCGTAGTGTACTCTCCTCTTGGAGAGAACAACGTCTTCCACTCCATCCTTGTCGCCAAATTGCTTCTCAAATGTCGTGTATGCCTTGTGCAAAATCATCGACCTCGATCTCGGCAGGCGGTCCAGGGCATATTTATAAATCGCACGAGCACGCTCATACTCCTTTAGCTTAGCCTCAAATCGGGCATAAGCGATGAACAGCTTCTCGTCCACGAAATCGTCTCCCAGTGCTTCAACTGCCTCCCCAAATACTTCCCGTACCTGATCGCTAGTGCCAAATTCCTCTTCAAACTTGGCCCATTTGATCCAATTCCGGGGCTCGGGGTGAATCATGGTGAAGGTTCGGAAGATCTCTCGTGCTCGTTCAAATTCGCCGTATCGCTTCTCCAGCTTGATGTATGAGCTCCATGCGGCCTCATCTGGCTGCCATTGCATCCATCTATCGAAGACTTGTCGCGTTCCAGGGACATTGCCCAGCATCTCCTCCATGTAGACATACTTGTACCAAAGCTTGTCGACTCGTGGTAGGCGCGCGACGGCGCGATCAAGAAGGTTTCGCGCATGGTTGATATTTCTCGCCTTCATCTCTGACTCAATGTATCGGATCCATAGCTGAACATTGTTGGGATGCGCGTCGAGAGCGCGTTCAAAGATGGACCGGGCTCGTGCAAACTCCTTCTGCTCAAGCTCCCATTGCGCATATCGCATCCAGTTGTTGAGGTTAAGTCGATTACGTCGCACGTAATCCTCAAATTCTTTTCTCTTCCTTCCCTGAAACTCATGAAGCTCTTCCAAATCAGCGAAGCGCTGGGTAGGTGCCTGAACTCCAACTTCTTGACGGTCAACGGCTTCTCGTAGCAGCTGCTCGGCGCTGATCTGAACAGGCGCGGCGGCCTTGTTTTTGACCCTTGGGGGTCCTCTAGATGACTCCATTGTATGATCTTCGGCTCTTTTACTTGAATGCTTTGATGAAGCCGATATTGTCGAGGTGAGACAAAATTTGGATGACGAAGAAAGATCAACGTGATGATAAAGTTCAGGTCAATAGCGACGCGACAAAGCAAGGCTCAAAAAATCAAGATGTGGCTGGCCAATGAGAGGCTATATGAATAGTGATGTCTCCATTTTATATCTGTGGCGCTGATCAGCCTCGCAGCCTGGTCAAGGCAAATATTTAGTTAAGGCGACTGCCTACCTATTCCACGAACTCTCTCGCGACAATCACCTTTATTCACCCACATCACATTTTTCCACGCGCCGCCATCATGTCGACTGTCGCAGATGATTTGCTCAACGACTTTGGAAGCTCAGGAGATGAGGCAGAAGAGGAGCAGAACGATGGCCTAATCAAGGACACAGAAACAAATGGCAATCGTGATGCCATGGAGCTGGATGACGATGCGGAAGACAAGGACGACGAAGGCTCTGATGGTGGGTTAAGTGACAGAGAGGACTCCGAGGCGACGAAAGTCAAGGTCGAGAAGATGCAACTTGGGGGAATCAAGGACGTTCGAAATGTCGCAAATCTCATGCAAACGCTGGAACCTGTTCTCGAGGTTAGTACAATCCCCTCACCCCGAACCGCATCAACGGTCGCGCCTTGATGAACGATTCGTTTACATCATTTCTTTTGACGAATAGCCCTGACGTATTGCCTCGAACGCTACAGAAAATCGCACATTATCGATCGCAAGCTGCGACTCAGAACACCAACATCGGAAATATCGAGGACCATCCCGAATATCACCTCCTAACACAGTCAAACGGCCTTTCAACCCAAATCGATGGCGAGGTCGTTCTGGTTCACAAGTTCATTCGCGATCACTACTCTACACGATTCCCTGAACTGGAGCGACTTGTCACGACGCCACTTGAGTATGCCAAGGTCGTCGCCATTATAGGAAACGGACCGCTGGACTCGGAGAGCATCAAGGTTTTACAGACTTCGACCGACAACCCTCTGGAAATAACTCTTAAGTCCGTTCTCGATGGACCTTCGCTCATGATTGTAACGGTCGAAGCCACCACATCTAAAGGCCATGACATGACCCCGGAAGAGCTTCAGCGCGTCTACAAAGCATGTGAGATGGTCATTGCCCTCAACAAGGCCAAGCAAACCTTGGCCGATTATGTTCAGTCGCGCATGAATATTTTTGCACCGAACTTGACTACCCTTATCGGTTCTCTTACGGCCGCTCAACTGCTGAACGCAGCAGGTGGACTTACAGGTCTCTCAAAAACGCCAGCATGCAACATTGCCTCTTGGGGATCCAAGAAGAAGCACTCAGGGTTGGCCACGAATATCGGCGTTAGGCAGCAGGGTTATCTCTACAATTCAGAGATGATCCGAGGCATTCCTGGGGATTTGAAGAAGCAGGCCATGAGAATTGTATCAGCCAAGCTGGTCCTCGCTGCTCGGGTCGATCGCATCCACTCAAGTCCAGACGGTTCCACAGGAGAGCAGCTCAAATCAGCGTGTCTTGAACGTCTCGAGAAGCTGACAGAACCGCCACCTAACAAGGGCCAGCGTGCGCTTCCAGTGCCAGATGACAAGCCATCCCGCAAGCGAGGTGGGCGGCGTGCTCGCAAGGCAAAAGAAGCTCTCGCTATGACAGATCTTCGTAAACAGCAGAACCGCATGGCTTTTGGTAAGGAGGAGAGGGAAGTTGGCTATGGCACTGGCGAGTCAACCGTCGGTATGGGTATGATTGGGCAGTCTAACGACGGTCGTATTCGTAGTACCCAGATTGACCAACGCACACGTGCAAAACTCAGTGCCAAAAGCAAAGGCTGGGGAGGAAACAGCACCGTGGGCGGTGCGGCCTCGTCTATCGGTGGCTTTGGCCAAGCTTCCAACATTGATCTACGTGGGCGCGGCCTGCGAGCCTCGGGCGTTGGCAGTACGGTCGGGTCAGCGACTGGTACGGCGTCATCGTTGTCTTTCACGCCTGTTCAAGGTCTGGAGCTCGTTGACCCCAAGATGCAAGCCGAACTCAACAAAAAGCGCAAGGCTGAGGAAGACCGCTGGTTCAAGGGCGGCAGCTTCACTCAAGTCGGAGGGTCTTCGAGTGGAAGCGGATTCAAGGTACCAGACCTTCCAGCAGCCAAGCGAGTCGACACAGGGTCAACCAAAATGGGCCCCCCAGCATCGAAATGATGAAAATCGTAGCATTGTTCAGTCACTACTGTACATGGTAGTACCCAAAGAGGGCAGTGCCTGGTTTGGATCGACATGGGAAAGTGTAGAGCCATCATGGGAAAGCTGACATTTGCATCATCATGATCATGGCCAGTGATGATGTATTACACCAGCTTGTTATTCGGGGAAGTGGTACTACACCAAACCAAACTTGTACGCAACGATGCGACATAGCTACGCCAATCAGCAAGACAATTCAAGAACGAAAAGAAACAGAAAGAAAAACGGTGGATATTTCATTTAGGCGGGTGTATGGCGAGCAAGGCGTTCCAGGGAGAAGATCTGCAAGTCCCAAGAGCGGAGAAGGATGGGAAAGTAACTTGGCTCTTGATCGCAGATAGTTTTTTATTGCATTGACTGGCTGCAGAATGGTGAACTCGATCCGGAATGTGATTGAGCACGAGACCGTGATGTTCAAAAACCGGCTTGATGAAAGCTCGAAATTAGGTAACTACAGTACTAGGTTAAGTCGTTGGGATTAATATTAACCGTGCTGTACGTAGTACTACTGTAGAGTAGTTGACACGGCACCGGGGTGGTCTCGTTTAGTCCAAAGCTGGTGTGTTCAAGGGAAAATCCTACACATAAATCACAAATCTCGATCGATCGACAGTGATCATCGAACTCACCACCAGCGTGACCTATCGAACCAAAACATGGCCACAGCATATTGGTCCTCTTTTTCCCCTTCAAAGGATGCTATGTCGCATCACGAGAGGCTCTTTATGCTGTGCCTATGCTTCATTCCCAGTCACACTAGGGTCGGGTTCCTAGGTTCCGAGGACGTTAGGAATGGCGTCGCCGTTATATTGAGGTTGAGGTTAACCTCTACTGTACTATATCAAGCATAATTAGTTGCCTATCGCAGAAGACTCGAACACTACTACAGTTGTATTACAGGGTAACTATCGTGGTGGTATTGTCAACTCTAAGTGTCGTGCGATATCAGCGAAAAAAGAACCCTGCTGTTGTGTCGACAAGGATGCCCTCACACCGCCAGAAACACCTGTTTCAGGGTATCGAGATGTGAGGATGCTGTCTCAGTACCCGACACGACTTGTATGTACTATTGTGCTGCATCTTGATTCACTACACTGCCGCATATCGGAATAAGCAAAGTTGGCATGGTGCGCCTTGAGCAGGGTAATGTTGGCAAGATCGATCGATTAGTTTGGCTCTCTCAGCAATTGACCTGAGTGGCTTAATAGGTTGTCCATCTTTTCTACTGGTACAGTCAGTATTTAGTACATACAAAGCATGCCAGCATCTACAGTAATCACTTGGGCCCGCTCAAGATAGCACTATATATTCATTATGGAAAGGCGGGGGTCGTGTTGAGGGCCCTGCAAACTATGGTAGCACACGAATGTGAAGCTGTGGGTTAGGTTAGTCGAGAAAAGGATAACTGACCGTGGATAGTTGCGTGGTGAATAGAGCTTTCGTACGAGAAGATGCTATGACGTGGTAACGGCGTGTAGGTTGATCTAACCTGTTCCAGTAGAATGTCGAAAGTAATCGACATCAACCAACCTACCCACTTCGAATCAACGAAATCAATGATCGTATGTATAGGTAGGTTGGTAGATAGAAGAAAGCTCAGAGACTAAATACTATGAACAATACATACCTAGGTAGTACATTTGCCTCTATGGATGACTCATCATCTATAAATGAACAAAGATTGGGCCATACATGGAAAGGAGCGAGACTCAACAAAACACAAGTGCCTCCAGTTCAAGGGACTGCAGGACATATGTATGTCTGGTTCAATTCCCATTCCATTATTGATATATCTACACAAAGTTGATAAGATGCTATCACCGCCTCTCTTGCAATAATCCGGTAAGCACTACTTGAAAACAAAATTTTTTTTTTAAAAGAAATGATCCAAAGATGCATCGGTCACAATAAAAAATAGTTGACGAGGATCGCCAGAAACAACCAAGCATTCCCCCGTCATGACCGGACTCACTCCCACTGGCTGGCCACTGTACAGTTGTATAGTAATGGCTCGCCGTTAGGTTGGCTCCGGACGACTGGTTTGCCTCAAGCTGGTTGCCACTTGTGCCTGACAATCTATCCTGAATGAACGAGGGGTGTTGTCGACCTGACTGCGTCATTGGTCAGTGTCCTCTTAGACGGTCCCAAGCAGAGGGGCCTAATGAAGCGAGAGAGGGTATGGTATCGCATCATGGTTCAGCGGCGTCACAGGCGAGGTCCCCTAAAATACCCTTCCCTCCCCACCAGACCAACCCATCCCATCTTGACGACTTGGTCCCTGCCCGCCATGTGTGCTTTGCTGGACATCTGTTGACTAACTTGCTTGGACTAGGAGAATGATCGCCGGTGTCCCTTAGGGTAGACAAATCCCTTGTTCTCTCCGGGCCCTCTTCTCCGGTGCGCCATGTCTTCACGCCCCCCTTCCAAGTCCCAAAACCCTTGATATTTGGTCTCAAGCCCCTCGGTCGCTGAGGCGGCGGGACCCCCAAGAGCCACGCGGACGGGACCGATGAGGCTGGCCTGCCAGGGCATCCGACCCAAGAGTACTCCACCCAGGGCATCGCCTAAGAAGCCAAAAGCAACCGATCCCCCTCCCGACTTGAGATCTCAACTGAGCATCGTTGACCCGATCCCTTTCAATGCCTCGATCGCACTCAGTGGAAGCCGATGTCCTTCCCGCCGTCGTCATTCGCTATGCCCCCGCTGACCATACCATGCCCTACAATTAGGACCCTGGCTGGGACTCATTCAGTAACCAAGGAACTTGCCTGACACAGTCGACTTTCGGTCATCTGCGTATTTTTTCTTCTTCCTGGTTTTCTGATCGACCGTAACCCGCACGCACCAATTTTCTGGAAGCCCTACAAGCGTTGTGTACCAGTACCAAGACGGGGAACAATCTTGATTCTCCCACTGCAGGGCACGAAGAAGTTTCAAAATCTGGCCACTTACATACATACATACATACATACATATGAACCGGCGCATCTAAGGTAATGCTTGACGGAGCTGGCCCAGCTAGCCTCTATCTGAATGTTTCTGGCGGCTGTTCAACCTGAACGCGGCGGTTGGTTCTACTCCCCGGCTCATTTTTGGAAACTCCAATAACCGAGTCCCCCCATACATTGCAGGAGCTCATCAAGATTGTGCGGTAAACGTCCCTGCTTCAACCAAGATCTCTCGGCTTGGTCCGACCAGTTGCGTCATCAGAATTAAATGGAAGAATGTCATGCACCTAGGGGCTTGTCACTCCAAAAGCGATAGCTCATTATCCTGGACAGATTCACATAGCCCTGCCAATTCTCTGTTGTAGAGTTCGGGAACATGGGTTTTGCTTTGGTGACATGTAGGAGTCAACTGAACTTTACTGAATATGTATGTAACGACTTACACAGTAGGTAGGGTCCATCAATTTCATCGGAAGTCGCACATGTCCAGTTAACCAAAACAACGCAAAAGCTGTTCGCATTACGATGCTTGCAAAGGGGAAGCCTAAACTTGGCCAAAACCTCGGTGACGTCAACGGACGGCGATGTAGCTTAATCTGCAAACCATTCTTCAACTGTAAGTAGTCGAGTCGCTTCAGTAGATACTCCGATACTGTACATATTGGTGGAGGGACCCTGAATGTGCTAGTTCAGGGTTCAGGAAGAAGTCTGTGTAATGTGGTTGGCAATCCGGAGCAAAACGACCGGATAGTTGTCAAGATTGATTTCCAAGATCCAGGTCGTATTCATGAAATTAGAGAATACGGTGGTTGTATTGGACCGAAGGTCATAAAGTTTGTCCTTCGTTACAAGAAACCCTGGCAGAGCAGCTGCAGAGCGGAAGTCAATCTGGCGATGAGAGGGGGAGAACAGGGGAGAGGGGGTGTAAGGAATCAAAGCCAGGGTCAATCAGCAGTCAGAATGGAGTCTTGATGAACCATTCAGCTTAAATGGATGATAAGAGAAACCTCCTCACCCATCAGGTTATCAGTGAGCGTCCCTTGGTGTCATTGGACGGAATGGCACGTTCAGGATTATTCCCATGCCTCCGAGATGGGGAAACCACCTAAGCTGAGTGGAAAGTCAAGTCTTCAACAGGGTTCGACAACTCCATTGTGACACCCTTCAGGCCCGACTCCACTTCAAACCAAACAAATCGCAAGCACTGTGAAGGGACCCTGTAGGAGGAGAAACGACAATAGAGTTCCCACGCTGACCTCCCGGAGGGCATCCGCAAAATGTTGATTGGCTAAGAGGTACTAAAAAGCGAAGTTTGTCGAGAGACGTCTTAGGCACGCCATTCTGATGATTGACGGGTATGAAGTCTGCTGCTACCGTACAGTATTTTGTAAGAGTTGCGTTTGCTCGCAGTTTGCTCTAGCCTTGGTGCACTCGTAAGTTCTGTTGCAGGAAGAACGGCTGCAACATCTTGGCAGCGAGCAATGGTTTCAGTCCGCCGTGAAGAATTCTCAGGTCTGTCCGCTGGCGCACTTATGGGTACTGTACTGTACAGTACGGATACAAAACAAGCTGATTCTATTTAGAAGTGGCCGTGTTGCGGCTGGTGCAAACAGCGCAAATGTTGGCATTGGGCCTGTCTCCACATCCAGTCCACTGCTTAACTCCCTTGATCGCCATTTTCTCGATCTTTTCCGATTATTGGTTGATGGAGTTTCTACCCCCGGTCTCAATGGAGACCCTTGGAGAACAACCCTGGGAGCGTTAGCGTCAAGGGGATTGTCGTCCGCCCCCGCCGCCTCCACTTCTTTCTGCTTGCGAAGCTGACCAGAAACTCTGTTGGAAGCAGCCCAGGCAACGCAACATTTAGGGGTGTTTGTACCTTACTAGAACCTTAGCTCTGGGGAACGTGCCCCATTGTGATCCACTCAGGCCCGCCCTCGTCTCACCCAAAGCCCGTTGCTGGTTGCAGGCACTGAGGATGTTAGTGGACCAACTACGCGCAGAGTTGAAGCTTTTTATTTTATTTTTATTTTTACATTGCTATTCAATAACCTGACGCTGTCACCATGACGGCGCTGTTCGCTCAATATTTTGCATGGCCCCTCCCGTATTGTCGACAGTAGTGTTGAGGGGAGGCGAGTAAGTGAAGAGCAGGAAAAAGGTTAACCGCAAGACTTGATAGCTGAGGCATCACCAGCCGTTTGCAAAGCTACAGCTTAAAGAGCAGGTCAACGTTGGGTTCCAGAGGCTCATGATATTGGTGTCCCCCTCCTCTGAACGTAAGCATGGTAAAACCCTGAGTGACAGAAGGGGATTTGCAGGGTCCGACCATTACCAACATTTTTCTGAAAGCGACAGGATTGAGCCCTGCATGAGCTGTAGAAGAGAGTTTCTGTCATACAACAACTGTGCTTGGGTCCGTCTTGCTTTGGTGCGACCGTTAACACTCAAGCAGCTAGGAGTAAACGGTACTTGACCAAGGAGTCACTCAGTTGGATAATTATTGAGCACTTGTAGCGTCTCTTCCACAGTCTGGACCTTTAGCTAACGACTTGCCGCTGTGAAATTGACGTCACCATGGTGCGATTTGAAGATGTACGGTGTCTTGGGGTCCCAGATACTCTCTCGCTAGCTTGTCTGATCCGGCTATCCGTCATGGTGACGCCTCAAGCCTGGGGATCGAGATTACAGTTGGGAAATCAGGGTCCAAGTTCCGGAGTGCCGTTCCGTAGGATGGTGCAGTAGTTGCACGGTACGTACTGTGAAGAGTTGACTGCTAATATGCTGTGTCCATTAATGCCGTACCTGACCAGTAACGCGTCGCGCCGCGGCCGCCTCAATGCGGCCGAGTAGAGGAGTCTCGTCCGAGTGCAAAGTCCAAGAAGAAAACGGTCCTGATGTAGATAGACGTTTAGGTTCAGAGCCATTGGGCTTGTGGTTGAGAAATGGTTGTTGGCGCAAGATCAGACCGAGGGGACGCCGGTGAGTTTAGAGTGAGCAAGGTAGGGCACATCTTGTGGTAGCAGTGGGAGGGTGCGATGCCCCAGAGGTACTGTACTGTAAGTCGTGGGCTGAAGCAAAGCGAAGCAGAGAGCAAAGCAAGGTGAGGTTCAAGAATAGGTAGGTAAGGTGCCTAGGTAGGTGTCTGAATGCTGCCGACGAGCGCCGGGAGCGATCGACAGTACAGACCGGAGGGTGAGATGAAGAAAGCAGCTCTTGTCTCTGAACGGCAACCATTTGGGGGATAGCGTTCCCATACGATGGCTTGCACTAAGAGAAGGTCAAAACCAAGCCCTTGGCTGTCTCTCACCTCTGGCTGACTGTTCCTTGGCGGTTATCCTCCACCAAGCTCCACGGGCAGGAGGGATCCCTGTTGTTGCAGCTGGAGGCCATTAACGCTCTTTTGTCCCTTGCAAGCCACCCCACACCACTGTGACTAGGGAAGAGACAAAAACGAGAGAACAAAATTGTTCTCGGGTAGTAGTAGAAGAAGAGGAGGAAGAAGCTGTACGAATAGGTAGAATATCACAAGTTGGATGATAATCAATATCCTTGTGGTAGAGGCATTCCAATACATTACCAACATCTATTGCCAGGCTTCCAATGCTGCCCGGTTGTATTGGTTGACAAAATCAGGGCACAGCCCACCAATGCTCGCAATCCGGTCCATGCCCGTATTTATTTTTTCATCATTGCGAGGTGGCTACCTAGTGGATGCTACCACCAGACTTCACTTCACTTTCCACTACGACTGCTACCTCCACTATTCTTCAGTAACAGCTCCGGCCAAAACCGTCTCAGCGGTCGCACCAGCCTGGTCGCCGAGCCCTAGGCTGCTGAGCCAAATGGTGAGGGGGAGCGGGAGCTGACTGATGACTCTCAGGGCAGGTGCATCTTTGGAGAGTTTCCCATGCCAGGGTTTTTCTTTTGGAGGCCAGTGCCACAGTACTCGCCACACACCCATTTCGTTTTCTCCATTAAGGTCAAGGGCATCAAAATGGGAGAGAAGAGGAGAAAAAAAAAAAGGATTAAAGGCACGCCACGGTCTGCTGTTAGCGGACCCCATGTCTAGGGCGTGGCTCACCCAAGTGAGTTACGTCCATTCATCGTAACTCTCAATTCAGACTCGACTTTTTCTCGATCCCATCGATCGATGGGGTTGCGCAAAAAATCCCATGCTTGATTCCCACCCCAATTCTATCCCTTCCTTTCCCTTCTTTTGCTGTTGCTGGCCGCAATACACCCCAGTCCCAGAGGCGTGTGCTTGCCTGTGCTGTGTCTACGTACTCTCACTCCCCTTGTTTTCCTCCTTACGATCCCAACGGGTTACTTATAAACTTAAGCTCCAGCCATCCATCACTTCCAGCCTCGCTTTGTTTGATGTTCCTTGACTTCTCACTCTTCATAACTCACGTTTATTCACTACGGTACTCTCATCTCACAACCGCTACCATCAAGAGGTGATCATCGGATATTGATATTACTCTCTCTATCTATACTTTTGTCGTGTATCCATCCTACCTATTACCCTTTTCGTCTTGCTTAGTCGTTGCTCCCGCTCTGGCTTGTCTCTTGGATTCCTCGGCAACCTGCGGTATCTAAACAACAACAATCGCCGTAACCACCACTCTCAACCAAACTCGCTTGTCTCTCTGTGCAGTACATGATCTCGACATCAAGCGCTCACCTACTTTGTTTCTCTCCAACAATATCTGCAGAGTTGTCACCGCCATAACCAGCGCGTTCCTCCCTTCGCTACCACTCCCGCTACGGAGCCCCCTGTCAATTTTCAGGTACACACAACGCAACACAACAGACCACGAGAAACCCAGTCATCAGTCTCGTGTTCTGAAAAGCGGAGGCAATTCTGAGCTATCTATCCCTTCGTTCGGTTCCTTTGAATCCAGACAAGCTCCACGACTAGCCATCCCGCTATTTAGTTCCGTTTCGCTTCACTCCACTACGTCGGCGCTGCCACCACATCCAGGCACATCCAATCGCACAGTCCCCTGGTCTGATCACAATCCTCCAAATACCAGTTTCTAAGCAGCTTGTAACAGCAGCTACAATGACAATGCATGCAATTAACGCCGCTGGTCGACGAGTTTCACTCCTTAATGACGAAAGTGCATCTCAACCACAACAACAACCAACACGACAACGACCACCTCTCAGCTTCCATTCCCACTCAAGCTATGCTTTCGCTCAGTCATACCCCACTCCTAACAGCAGTGCCTCTTCGCCCAACACTCCTGAGCTTCTGCGCTCCGACTCTTACGACTCTCAAATGAGCAACGACCCTTTGTCTCCTCTAACTCCCAACGTGGATTACTACCCTCGACAACAGGTCATGTACACTATTCCCCAAGATTACAATATGGACGCCAAGCATGCCCAATATGCCGACAGCACCCGCTCAGCTTCCTACGACGCTGAGATGGTCAGCCAGCCCCGATCCTCGCCTATGCCCGAGCGCCCCGGAAAGAGATATCCCTGCCGATATCGCGACACTCATGGCTGCGAAAAAACCTTCACCACCTCAGGCCACGCCTCGCGCCATTCGAAGATTCACACTGCGGAAAAGGCTGTTCAATGCACTTTTGCAGGTTGTCAGAAGAAGTTTACCCGCGCCGACAATATGAAGCAACACCTCGAAACCCACTTCAAGGACAAGAGTCGGTCATCCGCCGGCCAGCGCAGTCACAGGACATCCCTGGTTGATGCTCGTCGCAACTCTACATCCGGGCGCCCTTCCGCGAGCCGCACAACCTCGTCTAGAAGCCGACGCGAAGCCGATCCCTATCCCCTTCCCACACCCCCACTGGCCTCACCCAATGTCAGCAGTGGATCTTGGGACTTAGGCGGCCGCAACCTACCCATTCTCAACCGCCCTGTCACTGGCAGGACCCCTAGCGGTCTGGATGCCCTCGCTATGGCAGTCGCATGTCAAGAGGGTTCTGGTGTCTGAAGTGAATGCCAGGTTCATCACCCTTGTCATTCCTATAAAAAACATTTTTTTCTTCGGGCATTATACTACTGATAATCTTAATCCTCCGACAATTCTCATCTCCAACACAAGCAAACTCTACCTTTGTCGGACTTCATCCTTTGGCGCACAACTTATTCGCTTTTTATGACTCGTCTGGCCCACACAGGCGCGAGGTTGCATTTTTTCCCACCTTTTCACAAGGGATTGTTTCAATCACGGCGTTGTATGAATACACGAGGAGCAACCCGGATTACAAGGCGTTTTCACATGGTTTGGTCAGGGTCCATTGAATATTTTTTTTTTTTTTTTTGCCCCATTCAAAAATGGTGTCTGGGATTGAAAAGTGTTGCAAGTACACGGATGGCTTCACGGGCGGTTCTCCCATAGTACACGCGGTTTAGATAAACGACAGGACGTCCCCTCTAGGAGAGGCAAACCCAAGGGCAAAAACGCATAGCGTTGGCGGGTTTTCACGATTTGATGTTTCCAACTTTTTTATTTGTTCAAATATAAGATCGGGGGATAGGTTTGGCCTCCATTTGAGAGCTGTTTCCGGCATCTCTGGGGC